>CAKKLC010004987.1:0-11348 GCA_918559645.1 Ceratonova shasta | reverse complement strand
TGATCTTTTCAAGCGATTTAAAAAAATAGAGAAAAGATAAAAATTGTTATAGTTGATGAAACTTTTAATACGGCACCTAGTTGATTTTATCAGATTCTTATATTACAAGGAGAAATCTTAAGAATTTTTTTTTCTTTATTCTAAATATTGATGAAAATTAAAAGAGAAGTATCATATATTAGAGCTTTTGAAAAAATCAAGGAATTATATAACATAAATTTCTTTTTTAGAATTTCTAATTTCGAAATGGCTTAAATAAATGCATTCAAAAGAGTTTTCTTATTTTTAAACACTATACTTGTCTTTTTAATTTTAGACAAAGTATTTTAGAAGCATAAATGAAAGTGGAAATCTATTTTATATAAAAAATGAAATATTTAGTAAAACTTTTAGATTTGTGCTCAATGTTACATTTGCTTCATGTAAGAAAAGTTGAAGAGTCTATTTTTTAATTTTAAATTAGATAGAGTTTAATATAGCAGAAGAAATATCTGATTTTATTGAATACTTCGAAAATACACATGTTGCAGTATTTTATAAGCAAAAAAAAATAAAAAAATGAAATTTTTTGAAGGGCCTTTGGAATTCCTTTGAAAGAATTAAAAACGATTTTAAAGAACTGTTAATAATTTTGAAGCTTGGCATCGCCAGTGGAATGATAAAAATGAAATTTCTCGTCCTAATATATAGGCCGTCTTATTAATAAAATGAAAGAGCAAGAAGAAAAAAACCACTTGTCTCTCATAAGAGTATTATCTGGTATAATTGAACCCAGTAGAAAAATCTTTAAAAAGAGAATAATCTTAAATCTATTCTTGTCTCATTTGAATTTTTTTTACATGATTATTTCTAAACCATATTTTTGAAAATTGATAATTGTGAATTTTAATAAACTTCTTGAAATGAATATTGAATATGAAGAAACCCGTATTCAACGCTTTAAGGATGAACAATTAAATACTTGTATGTTAAATAATGATTATTATAAACGATAGATTATGTGGTCTGGAAGCTGCCGATCATCGATGAAGTATGAAAAGTATGTTGACAGATATGCTGGGAGATGTTACTCCTATTAGTGCACAAATTACAACGGAAGATTATCAATAAGAGACCTGTCATTTTTTCAAAACCTGCGGAAAGATATAAGAAAAGTTTTAAGAATTATTCTTAGAATTGCCGGAAAGCAAACAATGCGCATTCGATCTTAACAAAAATCCAAATAAGCGGACCAACTTTTAACAAGATAAACAATGAATTAATATTAAAAATGCAAGATGCTAACACGTCATTAAGAAAGCTAGGGGTCCAGGAACTGTAGTTCAAGTAGATGAAACCATGCTAAATAATGCATGCAAAAGCCGTCGCGGTCGCCCTTCTTAAACAATACTGACGCGCTTTGTATTGTTGAGTGTTCACCTCACATTACTATGATATGGGCAGAAGTAATTGGTGATAAAAAAGCAACAACTATATTACCAATTATACAAGCTAGGGTTGTCGAAGGTACTTTCATTTATACTGATGAACATCGCAGCTATCAATGTTTATTACGTGAGGGATACACACACATGGGACTGTGTGCCATAAATATAATTTTGTCAAAAGGGGTACAGGAATTCATACTCAGCATGTCGAATCCCTAAATAATGTATTGAAATTAAAAATTTAAGCTAGAAAAGGAGTTCATACTGTTAAAAGACCATTGTTCTTAGCTGAGTTTGTATGGAAATGGAATAACAAAAGAAATCTCCTTGATGCAATATTTAAATTAATTAAATTGGAACAAGTCTTTAATTTTTTTATTTAATTACGAAGATTAGTATTTTAGAGAATTTAAATGCAAAAATTTTCAAAGGCATTTTTTTGCTTGATTACGTTTCGGCATTTTTTTTTACATGATCCAAATTTTTCGTTAATATTAAATATTTAATTGCTCTGGATAATTGCTATGATTGGTGTTTTGAATTAAATACATCATTTTATTTATTTTAATTAATTTTTATAATTATTCATGTCAAATCTTGAAAGATCCTGGACTAGTTGGTTCATCAAAATAATTTTCGAGTTTTTTGCCAACTGGCCTATAGGCAAGATGGCTCCATGCGTTTATTTTAATACTATATTTAGACCTCTCATTGTACTTTATTTTTTTTTTGAATATTTTACCTTAAATTGCTTTATTATGATTAAATAAAATACTCATGCAATGAACAAGAACTGGAAAATAAATATTATTTTATCCAAGTCATAAAAAGATATGTTTGTTTAATATGCAATCGTGTTGTGTCAAGCAAAAAAAAGACATAAATTTATATGACATTTAAAACTAGTCACAGTTAAGAAAAATTGAACGATTGAAACAAAGTTTAACTATTCAATAAAATAAAATTTATGATGAAATGACAAACAAAAATTTTTAATTTTTTGTTTATTATAAAGAGCGAAATATTCTACTTTTATAGCTAATGTATAAAAATTTATAAATTAGTAGATTTTTAAAGCAATTTTATAAATTTTTAAACAAACTGGAGATCATTTTTGCAATGCATGATATGAAGCTACTTATTGATACTATTACAAAAAAAATTTAACTGATTTACGAAACAAATTCAAATATTTCTTTACATGATTTTATGAGTCAACAGAAATATCTAATTTAGTGCAATTAGTAACTTTCATAAGGATCTATCTATTAATTTTATCTTGAAGAATAATCGCTATATTTATTAACAAAAAATAACAAACAATAGGTTAAATATCTGCAATATCTTAAAAAAATACGCTGATAAAATTAAAATACCTTTAAAAATACTAAAAATGGTTCATGCCAGTTATAGCGCATTTTATTTTTTGTTGAAAAAAAAGCGCTTAAAATGGGAAGAAGAAAAAGCTCACAGAGAATCGTGGATGAACATAAACTTATGTCAAATAATGACATAATGGACTTAAAAATAACCGAACGCTTTTCAGAACAGGTCATGGCTAGCCATATTACCCAGAATGAATGTCTTGCAGAAACAATACTCATAGCAAATGAAAGTTTATGTACTGGGTACACACCTTTGAAGAATCTTGTATATAAGGTTCGTAAGGCTGCAAAAGATATATTTTTTTAGGGATGTAATGAACCATGTAAAACATCGAAGAGTATCCATTTAAAAAGCTTCTTTGAAGGAACTATACTTGATTTCAAATATTTTTTAAGATTATGTATAAATATTTAAACGGATATCCCTACGTCGATATAGCCTACGAATTAGATTAAACAGGAATACAGTTGGCAAATATTGCAGTATCGTTCTTAAAGTTATCTATGTTTTTATTGCTGATTCAATTGAGGAAATTAGTGGCTTAAATCCTGATGGATCCCCAAAAATTGTAGAGATCAATAAAAATCTCTTTTTCAAATGGAAATATCATCATGGAAGACTTATTAATGGGCAGTGATACATAGCTGGAGTTGAAAGAGGTGCCAAAAAAACATTTATAGTCTTACTTAAATCGAAACACGAATACAATTATTGATGTGATATCCGAAAATATACTTCCTGGCACAATCATTTATACAGAAATTTGGAGGGCATATGGTAGCGCCATTTTCAGACTTAATCAATTCAGGCATTAAACGGTAAATCACACCTACAACTTTGTAAATCCAAAAATTCCAGCCGTGCACACTCAAAATATAGAGGGATTGTGGTCTAGATTAAAAGCCTTCTATGAGAACACAAAGGTATTAGCCAGGAACAATATCATAAATTTCTAATTCAGTTTCTATGTCAGTACAAAATAGAAAATAGAAAGCGGTTTAATGTTTTTATTACCTAAGTAAATAATTATTCTTAAATTTTTAGCTCTCATTTTTTTCTAAAAAATAAAATGCGCTATAACTGGCATGAACCCTAAAAATAGTTACTAATGGCATTTATAAATCATTAGCTGCAACAAATTATTCATTAAAATATACTAAAAAATAGATCCTTATCCTCCTTTATGTATTAAAATTGTAATATTCATCATGAAATCCAGAGTGAAAAGTAATACCATTTAAATAAATGTCAAGAATGTCATTTTTTGATACTTGTTATTTTAAAATATCTCTTATCAATGGAATATTTAATGGATTCTAATAAATTTCTATTGATCATTAAGTGATCTTGTTTTGAATACAGAAATTCGATTCTTAAATAGAGATAAATCTATTGAATAGTTTTTGATCTTTTAAAAAAATTTTAAAATTTTCTTGTTTTCTAAGGACAAACTTTTTAAAAATTAGATAGCACTCATTTTTTGCAGACCTTTGTGAAAACCTAATCTATTCAAACCTTAATTTTTTAAGGGAAAAATATAGATATTTCAGAAATATGAGTTCTTCAAAAACTAATAAATTCAAATTATTATTTGTGATAAATAATAAGCTTAATAATTCCCTTGTACCCTTTTCAACAATTCAAAAGTAATTCACGAAAACTTTATTAAACTTAATGTATTGATTTACATCTCAAGAAGCTTTTAAATCACATTAAAAGTAGAATCATGCAATTTTTTATAATAAATCGAGTTGTTATGTTTAATTTAATTCTTTATATAATGGACAAACAAATATAACTTTATTTGCTATTTTTACATCAAAAATGCTTAAAATCAAAATATTACATAATTTAATTATTTTTTTTGTTTAAAAACGATATGGACTTTAATTTAAAATCTACAGAATAAAAAATTTTAAATAAAGCTTCAAATGCATATTATTGGCTATTAAAAATAGTTTCTCAAGTAATTAAATATTCCTTTAGTTGATATAATGATATTAATACTTTTTTTATAAAGAATTTATTAAGATAGCTAATAAAAAATATTATTATAGATTATTGTTTAATGTTTAGATTTTAGATTTTCAATCTTATATTTGACAAGATGGTAAAATGTAATGTCAATTTTGGTATTAAATTTTATTTTATGTTTGATTTAATATTAATTATGATTACATTCAAAAGATTCATAAATTTTGTATCTTTAAATAATAAAAATCTATTCTTTTGATTGTTATATTTGTATGTAGTTATTAATTATATCTTAAAACTCAAATAAATCTGTAATAATGTGAGGAACCCTTGATATAAAAGTAATTCATAAAGATTAAAATGAATTTTGAAGTAATTCCATGTATGACTTTAAATATAATTATCTAGAACAATGTACGTTTCGAACTGGTCTAAAACCGATCTGAAAATATTAAATAAAGTCCAATTTTAGTTTTTAAATAATTTTTATTCAAAATGAAATTTAGAAAATTATAAAAATATTTAAATGAAAAAAATTTTAGATCTTGGAAAAAAATTCATAGGCCATTTTTTTCCCATTTATTTTCTTTAACTGAAATTACATGGATGTGGAATAATAAGGAAAATTTATTTTTTGCTGTTTGAATTTGATTAAATGTTAGTAATTATTATTTGTTATATTTTGTTAGGCACAATTTTTTCCCAGATCCAATATTTTTGCTTATTCTTGATACTGTTTATACCCCAAAAATTTTTCATTTTTGTAAATTTATAATAAAACACAGTTTGGTCAATAAATTAAAAAAATGTTGATATGGGTATAATAGATTAAATATTTTTTAAAGTTTTTTTATTAATGAAAACTTGGTAAAATAGTTTATCTTAAATTTTTAAAAAATTATTTAAAGATTAATAAATTGTTATAGTATAGAATCTTGTTGAATCTTTTTCTTTAAAATATATCAAATTACAATTATTAATATATAAGGAACTCAGGTTATATTTTTACTGAGATCTATGCTCTTTCTTAAATATTAACTCGACCTTGACCAAAATATCTATATATTTATTGCAATAATATATGATTTTTTAAGATTAACCAAGTTAAAAATATGATTGATTGTTTTGTAAGTCATATTTGGCATAGTAGCAAGTTTTTGTAAATTTTAACGCTATTTGTAATCTCACAATTATAAATTTCATATTTTATTAGTATTTCTATTTTAAATTGTAAAAATAAAGGAGTTTCTTAATTTTCTTTTTTATACCGCCTACATACCATATTACATCCAAAAATCATCTTTTATATTTCTATTACAAAAAATCCTACTTATATTTCAACAATCATAACTCTATCATTATAATCGCTACACCTATTGTTGTACTATTTCTATTGTCACAATAACAATAGTCTTACATCTCAAGTCTGTTAAGATACTCGGGTGCCTGAAATACTTATCATATTCATGTACTTTATATTAAAATATTTTACCATTAGTATATTGATATATTAAAAATATTTCCTTTGAGTTATATCTATAATTTTCAAATAACTTCCACTGTTTATGGACTTTTTTGTATAAACGGTCTCTTACAATGCCTTTTATATTGACAAAGTTATAATTTTTCTATATATAATACTTTCTTGTTGACCTTTAACATATAACAAGCAAGTTAATAATTTTAATTATTATGTATCTCACTATAAACTAACTAGATATAATGTTCTATGATAAAATATTTAATCTTCTGTTTGTCTAATTTTTGAAATCTAAGGTTATTAAATAAAAGTCTTAAAAACATTAGATACCCTTAACTTGCCTTAAAAATTAATAAAAAAAGTTTATTATTTCAAAATTCTTATCTATGTATACATTTATAAAGCAATTGAATAAATTATACAAATCATATAAATCATATAAAGAAGCATCGATAATTAGATATATTTGAATACTTTCTGTACAGCTGATTATGCCTATAATACATCAACAAGTCTCATATTCCTTGAAAATTTCTTAAACTTTAAGGTCTAATTCCAATATTCTATAATATTTCCATTTCTAAAATATTTTTTGTTACATTCATCTTTGATTAATTTTCAAGTTTTTACGGTCTGTCATCTAATTTCATAGTAAAATCTTCAATATACTTTTGCAGTAGCTGCGGATATCAATAACCTTCTAATTTTCCCAATAGTCTTTATATGTTTGAATAGATTATTTACACTCAAATCGAAAATTGTAATTTTGATATCAATCCAAATAGGATTATTACTTATCTTGTAAACTAAAAAAAATACTATTTGTATCTTCAGTCAGATGAAAACTGGTTTATTCACATATTAAAACGAATTTTACATTTAAATGTAATTTGTATCTTCAGTCAAATGAAATATGATTGATTCACATATAAAAACGAATTTTACATTAAAATACTATTTATCTTCAGTTATATAAAATATGGTTGATTCACATATAAAAACGAATTTTACATTAAACTGCTATTGTATCTTCAGTCAGATGGAAATTGGTTTATTCATACATAAAAACGGATTTTGCATTTAAATGTAATTTGTATCTTCAGTCAGATGAAATATGGTTGATTCACATATAAACAAGGGTTTTAAATTAAACTGCTATTTTATCTTCAGTCAGATGAAATATGGTTGATTAACATATAAAAACTAATTTTACATTTAAATGCTATTGTATCTTCAGTCAGATGAAAACTGGTTTATTCACATATAAAAAAGAATTTTAAATTAAACTGCTATTGTATCTTCAGTCAGATGAAATATGGTTGATTCACATATAAAAACGGATTTTACATTAAACTGCTATTTATCATCAGTCATATAAAATATGGTTGATTAACAAATAAAAACGAATTTTTCCTTTTTATGCTGTTGTATCTTCAGTCAGATAAAAACTGCTTAATTCACATATAAAAACGGATTTTACATTAAACTGCTATTGTATCTTCAGTTAGATCAAAATTAGTTGATTTACATATAAAAAAGGATTTGAAATAAAACTGCTATTGTATCTTCAGTCAGATGAAATATGATTGATTAACATATAAAAACGAATTTTACATTCAAATGCTATATATCTTCAGTCAGATGAAATATGGTTGATAACCATATAAAACGTATTTCCATTTTAATGTTATTGTATCTTCAGTCAGATGAAAACTGGTTTATTCACATATAAAAACGTATTTTACATTTTAATGTTATTGTATCTTTAGTCAGTTAAAAACTGGTTTAATCACATATAAAAACGGACTTTAAATTAAACTGCTATTGTATCTTCAGTCAGATGAAAATTAGTTGATTCACATATAAAAACGGATTTGACATTAAACTGCTATTGTATCTTCAGTCAGATGAAATATGATTGATTAACATATAAACACGAATTTTACATTTAAATGTAATTTGTATCTTCAGTCAAATGAAATATGATTTATTCACATATAAAAAAGAATTTTACATTTAAATGCTTTATATCTACAGTCATATATAAAATGATTTATTCACATATAAAAACAGATTTTACATTAAACTACTATTGTATCTTCAGTCAGATAAAATATCGCTGATTTTTTTAGAAAACCGGATTTTACATTAAACTGCACTTTTCCTTGCCATTTTCCTAAGTTTTAGTTAATAATTTACATAAGATCTGTTCTTTCATGCACTTTTATCATTTATATTTACAAAATCACTTATTGGAAACTTGTAAGCATGCATTGTTTTTCGTGATAAGATCACCATTTGTTTACTCTTTTCCTAATAAGTAATGAAATACGGTACTATAGTAAAACTACAGTTTTCTGCACGTTTAGCTACAATACAAATAAATTTTGTACCAATAGCTTTTAATAATTTTATTATCTGGCATGTTAAAGCTTCTCAGAACTTCATCAGTGTTGCCTATGTTAGCAAAATCATCATCAACATTTTTTCCTGTAAAAAGACTTTTAAAGCTACTAATTTTCAGAAAAATTTGCTTGACTAAAATTATAGCTTGTTAAAAATAATTTTGGGCTTGATTAATGTTTTTTTACAATTTTCTTAACTTAAATATAAAGAGAAAATGATTAAGACGCTTCTATTTGCTAAAATAGACTTTATCACATTTCATTTTGATTCTGGCTAATATTCCCAAACTTTTTATAACTATCTTCGATTTTATCTAATTACTGATAAACTTTTTGTTAAAATTATGTTGACTACCTACAAATCTATTAATGGGAAGTTTAGCATATAAAAATTTCATGATTTCATTACTCAGAAGAAAAAATTATTCTTACGATCTTTAATTTTGTTATTCTTAGTTAGGTAGCAAGAATATAACGAATTTATACATAAAATTAGTGATAGAAGTTTTACAGTACCATTTTAAAAATATTTATTTACTCCTTAGATAAAAACCTATTAAATTTCAAGGTCTGGAATAAATAAAGTAAATTACGGTATTATTAACATTGCCAAATATTTAGCAGTCTGAGAAGTATTACTTAAGACTAATAATATCATTTTTTAATATACACACAATTAGAAATAAGTAAAAATATATATAATAGTGATAAGAATTGCAAAATATATGTAATAGTCATCCGAATTTCAAAAATTTATGTAATAGTGATAAGATTCGCAAATATATATGTAAGTGATAACAATTGCAAAAGGAATGTAATAGTAATAAGAATCGCAAATATATATGTAAGTGATAAAAATTCCAAAATTTATGTAATATTTTAAAGAATCGCAAATTTATATGTAAGTGATAACAATTGCAAAATGTATGTAATAGTGATAAGAATCGCAAATATATATGTAAGTTATAACAATTGCGAAATGTATGTAATAGTGATAAGAATCGCAAATATATATGTAAGTGTTAACAATTGCGAAATGTATGTAATTGTGATAAGTATTGCAAAATATATTATGTATGATTTATATTAAAGCTCATCAAGATTTCTTATTGAATACTACGGTGAGAAATTAAATCTTCAACTGGATTTGATATTTGAGGTCAATTATTTGCATTTTTTCCATAATTATTTTTATTATGTTCTACTGTATTGATTTATGCCATTATAGTTTTGCAATTTTAATAATATTTTATTGTTAATAATGTTATTGTAATTGTAAAATAATTAAATTATTTACCATTCCGTTACAAATGTGGATAGTAATTTATCGTATAATACTGTGCTCAGTTTGTCATTAAATTGTTCACTATCATTATGAGAATCACACAAAATATGACTTTTTAAGGTTAGTCTCAAATCTTTATATTTGCCAATCTCTAACGATATTAATTACTTATAATTAAAGTAGAAATTTGAAACGTATACAATTAATTTACCCGAAAGAGTCAATTCAATAGTCAATGTTTCACAGATATAACAATCAATTTAGTTTTGTTTTATAGTTCACAGAGCAATTTATTTAGAAATTTTCATGTACAAATTTTAATTTAGATATGTTCTTTTGTAGCATAATTGCATTGCATATATTGCCTGATATTTAGTTCAGACTTTACCTATGAGGCTGGTATAAACAAGAAACAATTACCCAAACAAGATAAAATTGACAATTTATCCTGCCGCTTCTTCCATCATTCTAATGGATATCTTTCTCTGCTCAGTAAATCTAAACATTTACAGTAGCTGAACTCCTGTTTCCAATCTTGTTCAGTAGCAGAGTCGTCATAAAACTAAGGTAATGCTTCAGCTGAAGTTTTCTTAGCAACTTATCAAATACCTGCCAATATCCAGATTTATCATTTGAATGAATATCATATGAGGTAGGGTCTATATGTTGGAATCGACCATGAATTTGCTGCCATTTCCAAAATCTTCTAAGCACTCCTTTTTTTCTACGTTTGAGATATCCTAACTTGCTTAATTCAGACTTGCAGAAATCCTTTAATTCTTCTACAATCGTTGCAGTCTGCTCAGGTGAAAACAAAACATTTTTGAACCTTGGGTCAAAGTAGGTACACATCCCATATAGAGTTCACTCTTTGTAGTTTAGAAAGCAGTGATCGATTTCATTGAAAGGTCTTTTCCAAAACCAATAACAAAGCCCCGATTTGAAACATTTCCAGTAAAAATCACTAAAAGTTCTTTTAGAGAATATACTATTGGAATTACTGATAATCTGGAGGGGTAAATTTCACCTGAACTGACTCTTGTGCCTTCTTCAAAATACACCAAAGTATTCTTATAGCCCTAAAGTAATTTCTTATGATTACTCGTAGGTGCTGTAATTGATATTTTGTGAGTGGCCATATCTTCTTTGATAACATTTCTTAACTCCCACAAACGCTGCACCCTATAAAGTTGCTGTTCTAAAGAGTTTTGCAACTTTCTACCAAATCTCTAATATTTACCTGCTAGTTCTCTCTTTCTGTCCAGTAGTTCCACATGGTTCACCGACAAAATCGCAAATTATGTTTTCCGACAAAATCGCGTTGACAAAATGGCGCCGACAAAATCGCGATAAAAAATACAATATCAATTAATTAAAATCTTGTGTTGTGT
>CAKKLC010004983.1:355-20792 GCA_918559645.1 Ceratonova shasta | reverse complement strand
AATGAATTTGTTAATTTTAACATTTTTAGATCTGATGATTATGATATTTTTAAATTCTGGAAAAGCCTTTCGACCCAATTTCTAAACCTTGCAGGTAATGTGTTAGATCTATTGTGCATTCCAAATGGAAGCTGTGACGTGGAAAGGTCCTTTAGCTATTTAAGAAAGGTTCAAACGCCATTGAGATATAGTTTAAGTGATAAAAATCTCGGGATGCAAATTATTATCTATTTTAATAATAAATCTTAAATTTTGTAGGGAAAATAAATCTAGTATTGATTTGTTTATATTTCTTTTCTTTTTAAAACATTGTAGTCTATATTAATTGATATTTAATCATTACAGGCTTCACTTTTGAATCTTGCAAAAATTTTTTAATGTGCTTCTCTCAAAGCAAAAAACAGACAATTAATATAAAAGCATTGTTAAAAGATAAAGAATTAATTTGTACTCTCCGTTTTCAACCCGAATTTTTATATAAAAATTTTATAAAAATTGCGTCCGATTTTTACACTCCGACCGTAATTTTTTATTCCGCCCGAAAAAACGGGGCTTTATTTATAAGCAACTAATGAATCAATCATAAAAAAACTTTTTACATATTAAGAACTAGAGTAGTTATAGGTTACATTTAGATTAATAATAAGACTAGATATAAATTTCCTAATTTTAAAAAAAATTTGTTAAAGCATTAATATAGAATAAGGAAAATGTTTTATGGTTGAATTGTTTTTTTTTTAATTTTTTTATCATTATTGATTCTAAATCTAAATTTGTGTCATTTTTTATGGATAAAAAAAGTTTTCTAACAAGTGAATACCGCAAATATTTATTCCTGTTAACTGAATATCAATTTTTCTTTCTTATGATTCAGTATTGTTCAATATTATCCATCAAATATCTACAATGTGCAGTAGTTGTAACCCATATTATAATTTGAGTCGCTTCTTTAGTATTTGATAAATTTTTAGAATACCGAATCATCCAATTTTTATCATTTATAAATGAAAGAATTTTGAGCCTTTTTATTTAATCTTTTTCAAACATTTAATTAAGAAGTTACAATGTGTTTTTCTTTAAAGGTCAGTTAATAGAATAAAATAATGTTAGAAAAATTACAAGTACTTTCATAAAACAAAAATTATTGTTTGCAAATATAATATTTTATTACCAATAAAATTTATTTATATTATTATATTACTTTGTTAATTCAGCACTGAATTAAGCTATGTTAGCGTAGTTGTTTAATAAGTATCATACTTGTACTAACAAAATTAAAAGTATCAAAAGCTAATAATTTTAATTTTTACATCATCAACATCAGGTCAAAATCTTATAATGAAGATAAAATAGATTATTTACAACAATCAGTGTTATTTTGAACATTGTAACTATTTTAATATCTATAATTAAATAAATAATTTTTGATTAAAAAAAAGGTTAATTGAAGATGGATATTATATGTTACATATTGTCATAATTATTAAACTTTTAATATGATTGAGACTTTTAATAAATATAGTAATGATTATAATATATGAAAAGAGTCCGAAAAATTAATATTCAGCTTATTGTTAATTAGATCAGCTATAGTTTCATTTTGAAGCCAAACCATGATATATCAGTATATTCACTATTAAATCCCAATCTTCCAAAAAAATGTGGAAATACAAATATGAATACATCATTTACTTATCCGTACATCATCTAATATTGAAATATTATATCCCAGTATTGTAAATTCCTACTCTCCGAACGAAAATGAAAAAATAAATATCAACATATCATTTACTTATCCGACATCATCTAGAGTAGAAATTTATATCTCAGTATTGTTAATTTTGAATAGACTAAACAAAAGCTACAACACAAACATAAAAACATATTAAATTTATATTATCACCATCTAACATAAAAATTATTAACCTAAATCCTTTCGGTATTATATTCACATAATATATTAGATTTTTACTCACAACTTACATTTAAGATAAAGCTAGGTTAAAAAGAATTAAATATAAAAATAAAACTAATCATAGTGATTTCTTTAAAATTTATATCTTTTAATAAAACAGGTTTATATGACTCAAAAAATTTTATAAGAAAAATATCAAAAATAATTTAAATTTTGGATCTCTTTCATTTTTATCAAAGGAATCAACAATTTTTATTATAAATATTTTTAAATTATTTTTTTGTCCTATTTCATAATAGATGAATATCCAGATTCACTAAAGAAACCACTAAATTATAATTGAACACTAAAGATAATAAAAATGATTTCCAATATACTTGATAGTTTCAAAAATAGGAAGCAATATACTATTTCTTTGAAATTAATCTTTTTCCTAAAATCATAGTAATAGAATACTTATAAATTACCACATCATCTGGATGATTTCTACATTATTATCAGATCTTTGATGAACTTAATTTAGTTTTATTTCTCAAAAAAAAAAGTAAAAATTCAGTTTTATGATCTTTTTGATAGAACCTAGAAATTAAGGAAACTAAATTCTCTTGAATAATTGAGTTTCAATTGTTCTAAAAATCAAGGTAAATTCATCATTAGTAATCTATTTATCAAGTCTAGTATTTCGAATCAATACCACTGAGTTAGTAAATATTAGAGGCTAGGAAATTTATAAATCATTAGTTGGATTTACTTACGAAAAACTTCCATTTTTGTTTGAAGAAAAAACTTTTATAGATTGGTGCAATTTTGAAATTTATAAAGCCCTCCTAGTAAAAGATTTTTTAACTCATATATAAGTTTATTAGATTAAACATAATTAGAGGTGATTTACAAATAAGAATCGGATACTAAAATTAATTTAACACATAGATTTATTTTTTTTTTATTTATTAGTCTTATACTATCAATTTTATAATTTAATTACAATTAAAATTCAATGATATATTAAATTTTTTTCAAATAAAATTAAGATTAATAATTTTTGTTTATTTAAATTATTAATATTATTGAAAATAACAATATTCTTTAATTTATACCATAAGCAAAATTAAATAAGTATTTAAATTCCATGAAAAAAATAATCAAGTCTGACCATGAATTTTTATTCTTTTATTTAAGTCAAATAAAATACCAACAGGAAATATTTATACCTTCTAGATTGTAGTTTTAATGAGAAACTATTATTTTTGATAAACATATTGAGTGCTTCATAATTAGATTTACCAAGACTCATTTTAATTCTTCATCTAGAAACTTTTTACGATAGTATAAATCTCTATTTAATTTAAAACTTATTCTTCGGTTATTTTCTTGATATTTTAATATTTTCTATAATTAAGATATTTTTAAATCATTAGACTTTAGATTATTCATAATATTATGACTCAAATAGACATATCAGTCAATATTACCAAAAGGAAATCATTTATCAATATTTATTATTTCCTAGAAGGTCATGGTTGTAATATCAAGTGAGAAGGTAATGGCATTATTGTTTATAGTTTCTATCGTTATCCTATTCTAGTAATTTACCCTCCATATTCTCGTATATATCCAGATTCTTTTATGATCATAACCTCTTTAACTAATGCTTCTCCATCCTAAAAATTGTAAGATTACAAAAATCAAAATAATTCTATTAACTTCTTAAAAAATAACTTATAAGAAACTTATAATCACATGAATTTGTATAAATCCTAGAAATACTTCAAACTAAAATTTTTTTTATGAGCATGAAACGGACTAATATATTTAATTTAAGTTTCCAACTTGTTCTTAAGGAATGATCAAATTCTAATAAAGTTTACCGAATCCTATATTCCTTTAGTAAACATAAGATTGGGTTCTTCTGAATAATAATTGCAACAAAATGATAATTAAAATTCTGATTTTAATTTATAAATATATATATATATATATCGCTTTAATAAATAAAGTATAAATTTTTGAAGTAACAGTGAAAACAATTATATGAAATAATATCACAATTAAGTATATTCTTTGGTAGAATAATATAAACTATGGTTTGATACAAAATTATTTAGTTTTTCTAACATTATTAGTTGGATGGATGGATAAAACCATTTTATATTTTAAATTTGTTATTCTTGTTATATAAATAAAGTTATTTAAACAATTTGAAAAATATAATAGTAAAGCGGAAAAAAATAAAATCTCATATTTATTTTTATTAACAAAAAGTTTTCTGGACGATTGTAAACCTGAAATATTTTTGGATAAAAACTTGAACCCTAATATAACTCATATGAAACATTTAGTCTTTAAAATACATTATATAATATATAAAAACAATTTAAATATTATATTTTATATTTTTTAACAAAAAAAAGATAAACAAGAACAGGCTAAAAATATAACTTTTTGATTTCAGATGAAACAATGCATAAAAATCTTGAAAATGTGTATTTTGCATACGAATAATTAGCTAAATCAAAAAAAATTAAGAATAATTATAATTATATCTGCGATGAATAAAAAACTTTCAAAAATATCACCATTATCTCAATTATTTTATTTGATTAATAAACTATTTTGATCCCTTTAAAAATCAAGTATAATCAAATAAATATTATATATCTTTGAAAGATATTCAACGAAAAATGTGATGTACATCAAGCAAAATAAAAAAAATTTTCAAGTCATTTTACACAATATTTTTTTAATATCTATATTTAATATTCATCAACCCCAATTGTAAACGTATTTTACATGGATTAACATGATAGCAAGCTATTGCCAGAATATTTTACTGTTTAAAAATTATTTAGTAGCATCATAAAAAACAAAGTGGACCCTACTGGCGCTTTATAGTTTAATTTTAGTTACTACTATACAAGATTTTTTTTTAATTTTTTGATACAACTATTTTAATGTCAACAAAATTATTGGTGTATTTATAGTGTAATACTAAAAATCTGAAACTAAAAGATTGTTACATCCTCAACCTTTAATTTTTATTCACGCAATGTCTGATGAATGTGATCAGGATTTTTAATAAAACAACTTTTATTAGGGATTTAATTATTTCTTACAAAAATATTACGTTCTATAATAATATTTTTAGTAGAACGCGATCTCTTGGTGTGTTCTCATTTGTTTAATTTTAAAATATTTTAAAGATCTTAAAATTAATGATTTCATATAAAATTAAATTATGCATCTTCTTATATATAAATTTATCAACAAATTAGTGATTACAGTTAATTAGCACTATATAAATGACTATTTATATATATCTGCTTACTGATCAATTCATTAGAGATAAACAAAATTTCTACGTACTTGTGATTAAACATATTAAGTTAGAACCTTACAATATCACCTCTAATGCCTAATAAGATATTAAAGTAAACAAAACTAACTTTATCATAAGAATTTTAAATCTTTGATAAAGACAACAAATTCATTCTTTTTACATTCCAAACAGTTTATTTTTCAAGTATCATATTTTCTAATCTCAAAATATTAATAAAATTAGATATGATTAAAACTCTAATTTTATTTTATGATTAAAATTAATTTTATTGAACTCTGTCCAGATAATAATTCACGTTTCGAATTCAAAGATAATTTTTTTTGGTTTTGCTCTGTTGAATATTTTTAATTTGATACTTATATCATTCAAATTAAGTTCTAACGTTAAATACAATAATAATAAAAATTATTAATTTAAGTCAGAATAATTTGAACTCTGTAAAAAACAGCAAATATTTTATTTAATGCTTTAGGAATGAACATTTTATAATAAATGAAATATTTTTTAAATATGTACATTTAAAATTTCCTTTATTATTAGCTATTATTATTTATAATGACTATAATAATTGATTTGGTAAAATTTTTACTAAAATTCTTCTAAAAATAGCATCTAAGGAATTTTAAACGCTGATTAACTAAAAAAGCGAACAAAAACTAATCATTAGCATCAACTGTGTGTTATATAGTTCAAGTTCTACTAATTGATTATGATTTCAACTTCATTTTCTACATTAAGACCACGAAAACTTTTATGATTAATCAATAATTGAATTTTTGATTAATATAAACTATAAGCGTCTTGAAAACCGACTTAAATTAATTCATTTTAATTTTATAGTCAACTAAAACCATACTTTTTATTTATTCAAAAAAAATAGATGTTTCAGATTTAATATGAAAATGAAATATATAAAAATCTTTTAAATTTTAAAGTTTTGATCTATAGTATACTCCTGTATTTTTATTTTATTCTAATTCACAAATTACTTTCTCTTGTTTCTTATGTTAATATGATTCCAACTAAATGTTTCCATAAAAATTTTTTAATCAACAATTTAGAGATTAGAAACTTTCCATTATATTTATTTTCATTTATTCCTAACTTAGCATAAATTAAAAAAGTTATCTTATCAAAACACTATATTAAATCATTCTTTTAAATTTTTAAACATCTAAAGTTTGTGAACCTACTAAATCTCTATTTTATAAGCAACAGATCTACAATAATTGTTTATTTTAATATTTCCATGTTGATGTTTTTTATATAAAATATACAACTCAATTTTACAGGGTTTTTCTCTGGGTTTAATCAATTTTTGAAAATGGTTTAATCATTTTGTTAAAATAATTTAAGATAATATTTTTGCAATAAAAAATAATACAAATAAGAAGATTAAACAAGATGAAATATAATTTTTAATTCAAATTTTTTTTTAGGCGCTTTCATAACAAAATGCTTCATAAGATTTAAATAAGCAATGGAAATGCTTATTTAAATTCTGTGGCTGCTATTTAAAGTCGCAGAATTAAACTGAGCATAATTTATCAAGTACTGGGATTTTATATAGCTCTTCAATTGAGAAAAGCCTCTTCTATCGGATTAAGTTGAGGTAAATAAGGAGGCAAAAATTATAGCACATGACCTTTAGATGCTATAAGCTCAGCTATACTAAAAGACTTGTGAATAGATGCATTATCCATCACGATGACTATATTGGACAAGTTTTGCTTGTCAACAATCCTTAAGATACTACTCATAAAACTAGTATAGCTTTTGGTATTATAAGGTTTATCTTTGAACTAAAAAATTTATTAATTTTCTTTTTCTCATAGAAGCACAAAACGAAAAGTTTTTTAGATTACATAGACTGAACAAGCATATGTGGAGCTGCTCTTCTTACACTCCTTCCGCCTGAATGTTTTGAAGAGCATATTATTCCTAGTTCATCGACAAATACAAGCAAATTTTTCATCCTATAGAAAAAAGAAGACACTTAAGCAATACTTATAACTATATTTTCGGGCGTATTTTTTGCTGCTGGAAACAGCTGAATTCGTTTCAAGCTATAGTTTAAATCTCCTATGCTTCTATAAATTATTTATATAGAGAATATTTATGCATAAATTCTTCTAATGGAATCTTTAATGAATTCAGAGACATAGAAACATCCTCATAAATTGGTACTTTTAAAAATTTATTTTCAGATTTTTCAAGTTTTTTGGGTCTTTCAATCGATCCTTTATAGTTTTGAACAGTATCTCTTTTAATTTTATACTTTCTAATAATATAAGTGATAGTTTTTGGAATTATAGTACTAAATTTCAGAACTTATAAGAGGTATGGATTTGCCCTCATAAAATCTTCTGCATATCTCTTTTCTTATTTCATCAGTTATTTGATTATTTCTTTGACTCATCATGGAAATATAATTTTTATCATTGATTATTTTAAGGTTAATCGTCTAAAGCAAAGGTGTCCAAAATTTTTGATTCGAGAGCCGTTTTGGCCATTTAATTCGTCAGTGGGGGCCAAGCATTGTACATATTTAAGTTAAACAAAATTTAAAGAAAGGTAGCTTGAATTTTTTTATAGTAAATTACAACTCCAAAAATGATATATAAACGTTTATTAAATATACAATAAAAAAAATTCAGGAACCTTAAATGGGAATGGTGGAACTGGGATTTTTTGCGGAGAGTTGCTTCAAAGTTCGGATTTAGATCTGAATCACCAATAATTGGCAATGATTGCAAATGTTCATCCGATAAATTTGTCCTATACTTAGATTTGAGATATTTCATCCTAGATAATGTTTGTTCGCACACGTATGTAGTGCCATAAAAAGAAATATATTTACTAGCCAATTGATTTAAATTAGGATACTCTTTTGCGTCAAAAAATTTGTAAAACTCGATCAGATTTTCTTCCTTATATTTGCTCTTGATTTGATCGCTAGCTTGAAGATCAATTATTTCCATTTGAAACTGGCTTGAAACATCATTAACGTTGCATTCATGTGGATTTTGAAAGAGACTAATTTCCCTTGAGTTTATGTCAAGATAAGAAAAACGGGTTTGAAATTTATGTTTTAAATCTGCGATTACTTTTACTGCAAAAAAGGTTGGAAATATTGCGTCAGTTTCCGTACTAAATTTTTCACAGCACGTACAATGTGAAAAATTACGATTATTAATGTGATTTTCGAGCAATATAAGCTTGATTCTGAATGCTTTGATTTTCTCGAATAAATCACAAATTAAGTTGTTTTTTCCTTGCAGCTTTAAATTAAAATTATTTACGTGTGTCACTATATCTGCAAAAATTGCTAATTTCCAAATCCATTCTGCATCTGATAGAAGCGGCCGCAGTTATTCTTTTCCGCAAGAAAATTTTTAATTTCCTCTCTAAGCTTGAAGAACTGCAGTAGTACTTTGCCGCAGCTAAGCCATCGGACTGCTGTATGATACGGCAATTCGACAGATTCAGATTCGATTTCTTAGAAGGAAAGATCGAAATTGGCGATGATTGAGTGCACGTGATCGAATAAAGTTTACGACAGACACAACTCGTTTTAAAACGCAGCTCATGTCGACATGTTTTACAAATAGGGATTTTTGGTGGATAATACAGTGCAGAAAAATTAGTATTGTTGCTCCCGCTTTTCACATGCTTTTCTTATTAGCCTAACAACCCCAAAATTTGCACCAGACATGTTTCTTCCTCCATCAATTGTCAGACCTTGCAGTCGTTTCCAGTCCAAGTGCATTTTCCTCAACGTCTGTTGGATTTCCTTAAATACATCTTCGCCGGTTGTAGTGCCGTGCATGCCGATAACTGATTCTAATTCTTAGGTGACATTGAAATCATCGTCAACTCTACGAAAAAATACCAAAAGTTGATTGGTGTCACTGGCGTCGGTTGATCCGTCAATCGCGATAGAGTAGTGAGTGAAACGCTGCGTTTTTACGAAAATCTGGTAGAGTATATTATTACCAATGTCGTAAATTCGACAAGCAATAGTATTGCGTGAAGGGCTAATAGTCTTAAAAAGCTTCAGCTTTTTATAAAACAAAATTCCAACAGTTTTCATCATGCACTCTTTAATAATATTTCCATCCATAAATGGTTTTCCCTTTTTCGCCAACAAATATGCAACTTTCATGCAACTTAAGTCAAAGATTCGTTTTCCGAGTTTGCCTTTCGAAATAAATTTTGCTGAGATAACATACTACGACTCATTTTTTCAAATTTTTCTGTGCGCTGATTGTCTCTATATTGCGAGTAAGCTGCAGCATGTTTTGTTGTATAATGTCGGCGTAAATTGTACTCCTTCATTACAGCAACAGTGTCATTGCAAATTACACACATAGCTTTGCCATTCTTTGATTTTGATCGCACAAAAAAATATTTGAATCCCCATTCTTTTTTAAATACGCGGCACTCGTCATCTACTTTTCTTCTTTTTTCATCCATGGGTAATTTTTAAAAATAATGTTTACGTAATAATATCGTTTTTATTTGAAGTCAGAAAAAATACGATTAAAATGATCAAAAATGCCGGACTTTTCAGTAAAATTGAATGATATAATCCTAGATTCAAGGTTAAAAATACGTAAATGCTAGCAGATTTCCGTCTTTTTGTTTTCTCTATAACGGAATAAAAGGTGGATTTTTTTGGAGCTCGAAATTGGTTATAAATTACTCTATAAAAACAAGCAATTTTTTTGTTGAGGACAAACATTTGTATAAAATTTAGAAATATCTTTTAAATCAGGTATTTTTGTATACTTAGAGGCACTTATTTACGAATAAAGTGAATTTCACTTTTTATAATTTCTGTTAAGGCAGAATACTTGTTTAAATTTTTCAACGTCCCGTTAATTATAATATTTGAACAAACCACTTTATTTAATACGTTACAAAAACACCAAAAATGCAATTAATGAAAAAATTACAGTAACGCATATTTTTACAATCTCTAGCTATTATAACCGGACATAAATCTAAACATTGCAACATATAATGTATTAACTGTAAAAAAATATACGTAATTTCCGTGGACGGCAATACTTTAAGAACAGTCTCGCAAATTTCAAACAACTATAATTTGATGAAACTGCTGATCAGCACATTCATCGCAAAATCAAAGTGCAAAATCTTTTATTTAGTTAAGCGCCATACTCACTATACCAACTGCCGAAAAAACTTGAAGATAAACTGTACATTTTTGAGCGTACTACCGTGGTCATTCTAACCGAATGCATCCTTAAAAAGCGAGATAAATACCGACGTGGCATGCTACATTTATGTTTACGCAACTTTTTTAAAGTCCCTGCCAGGCCGTAGTTTGGACACGTCTGGTCTAAAGAATAAATGGATTAAATTATCAATTAATATTACTTTTTTGGTTAAACTAACTGACAAATAAATTAAATCATTTAAACATTTGATTTAACATTTCTAAAAATTGATTTAACCTTTTGACAAATTTATTTAACCATTTGACAAATTGATAAAATAATTTTAACATTTGATTTATCCATTTTGAAAAATTGATGTAACCTTTTGAAAAATTGATTAAACCATTTGACAAATTGATTAAACTATTTGACAAATTGATTAAACCATTTTAACATTTGATTTATCCATTTCGAAAAATTGATTTCACCTTTTGAAAAATTGATTAAACTATTTGACAAATTGATTAAAACCAGTGAAAACTCCTGTATAATCTAAATAAGGAAAATACGCAAACTTAAAATTTAATCTCAATCATGCGTGAAATTCAATTATTTATATTATTTTTTGGTTGTTTATTTTACATTTAAAGTTATAAAAAGTATATTTAAGATATTATGAGAATAAATTATTTTATAAAAAAAAATCCTTAATTATAGTATAAATAATAACAAATTTATCGAGAAATTCCGAAATTTACAATATACCAAACATATACAAAATAATTTGATAAATTTTTTCAAAATAATTTTTTTTCATCTTGTAACTAAGAAAACTTTTTCTTTTTAGCTTGTAAATAAAATAATAAAATTTTCGAGTGCGAATAAGTTTTTTCTCCGAGATACTTCGGTTCAGTTAAAATGGGTGATTTATTGCTTTCTCTGAAAAACAACTTTGGTGTTGAAAATTTTAGTTTTTGCTCAAAAAAAAGTGACCAGATAGCCAAACTTGAAGAAAATGATGAGAAACCTCTTTTTTATTACTATATTTTTAGATCTTTCATTTGTTTAAATAGACCAGCTATAGTTTTGGATGAAATTGCTTACTTGAATTTAAAATATCCTCTCATAATGGCAATTAAACATTATTGTGATTATCTTATTAATAAAATCAACTTTGAGGAAATGATTAAGTTGAACCTAGATATTCTGTATGAATTACCTAATAGCAATGAGTTGGTATGTTTTATATGTTATATCTACATAAAAGATAATCAGTTAGAGAATGCTTACAGGTTGGTTGGAGATAAAGAATCTTTAGAGTGTTTATATTACAAAATTATTTTACTATTGAAATTCTATAGATATGATTTAGCCCAGAAAGAATTGGAGAAAATGAATAAATTGCAAAATTTTTCATGTTACACAATGTTAGCATGTTGTATAGTGGGAGTAACAGTCAAAATAAGACTAGAAGCAGTTTTGAATATGATAGAAGATTTAATACAAACTTTTGATGCGAATGCTTTTTTGTTAAATCTAAAAGCCCTTGTTTACGTTCAAATGGGTAATGAAGCGAAAGCCGAAAGCATATTCAAAGAAATTTTAGAAATTGATAATTCTGATCCTGTTGGTTGTGTTAATAACTATATTTGGCTAGAAAGGAACAATAATGATTCATCCTTAACAAGAAGAGCGCTACTTAGAGCGAGATCATCTAACCCAAAATATTTTGATTAAACTAAATAAATTTTTTATTATTAAATCTATTGGGTTTCCTTTGAATTAGGTTCTATATGTATACAGCTTCTTAATATTGTTAATTTAGGTTTTAAAATTCTAAAAATTTATAGAATTATATTTCTGGTAATGATTTCATTTAAAATTAGTTCAACTAACAAAATTGTGCGTTTGTACTTAAGATCTCATTTATTTAAGGAAGTTACTCATTTAAAAGGTCATGAGATGTGATGAAGGTTTAAGCTATCAAAATAAATATTTTATAACTTGAAATTTTCCCATTTGAGATATCAGATTTCATATGTACTTATTTACTATTACGAAATCTCTATAAATTAAATAATTCTATAAATTAAAAGTTTAAAATTTCTTTTTTAAATGGCATTTTTTTAATTTAATGAAGATTTAAAGATTATTATTATTTATAACCCATAATTAACAAATCTTAAGAAATTATCGATAGTTGAAAATTTATCCATTATCAAATATTCAAGAAACTTTAATTTCAATAATCGATATAGGCAAAATTTACCATTTTATGTATAATAGATGTTTAAAAATTTAGTTAAATTTTTAAATCTACAATAATTCAAATAAACATTGATTATTATAGTTAGCAGATATTTAAAGTTTATTTTAAATGTTTTATAAATGAAATTGCCAAATAATTATAATTTAGAATATTTATATAGCTAATCTGTAATTTTAATAAAAATCATATATATCGTTAAAACTTAATTAATCTAAAATAAATTAACAATTTAATAATTAATTTTTTAATTTTTTTATTGGTTAAATCCTAAACCCCTCAAGTAAAAAGTATATTGTAATTATTACAAAAATTTATTTGGGAAATTGAATCTTTTTTTTTTAATTTTTATAACATTTTTACTAAATGATTAAAATGTTAAATTTTTTTATTGATTTATTAATACTTGATTCTGTACAAACCATATAAATAACATTTGTTGGTGTATTGAAATTTTTGTAACGTATTTCTAAATCCTTTTTTTCTATAGTTAAGAAAATACATGTTGTTTTTAGATTTATTATTTTCTGTAAACAGTTTAATGCCATTTATAACTTAGTACTTTTTAATTTTTATATATTTATCAAACAATTCATATTATATAAAAGTTTTCAAAAGATATGATAATGTGGATCAGGTGTAATTCTTTCATTTTAATAAAAATAAATACACAATTTAATCATAAGAAATAATGAAATTTTGTTATTACAGTGTGTACTCTTTCATCAGGCAAAAACTAGACTTTAAAAATGTTGCAGTTGAGAAAAAATATTTAATAATAAGTAAACTATATTTTTAATTAATAAAAAATCAAATTTTATTTTCTTCCTATTGTTTAAAGCCTTACTAATTTGGTTAATACCAATTATTGAATTACCATCAAAGAAACCTTTATGATTAAAATAGTCTTTTATCGCTTGAAAAGTATTACATACTTCGTTTTTAGTAACTTTTTTATAATTACTTCTTGATGCTTTTCATGACAAACTTCCTCATTTGTATTTTATCAGTATTAAAAAATTTTAGTTCATCTGCTATACTCAGCATCAGGTATTTTTCATCAAAATAAAGCCCGTTAAACTTCCCTTTCGTTAAAAGTATCTAAAATACTGGATCTCTCAATAAATTCATCAAATAAATTCACTTGGTATTGTTCAGCTATTTCTAAAACTTCCGTATAGCCGCACAGCATTTTGCATGTTTAAAACAGTTCATAATTGTTAGATGTGATAATTGGTTCCAACCAAAACTTATCAAAATTAATGCATATTTCTTTGTCAGGTTTTTATAAGAATCAAAAAAATTACACCCCTTTTTAACTTTTTCGATAATATCAGATAATTTTTTATTTGTGCAATTGTTTTCAAAGAATTTATTAACCCCTGATCTAATAGCTGTAGAGTTTATGTTAGTTTTGCCAGCAAAAACAAATTTTCAATGGATTTTAAATCAACCTTAACATGATGTGAGAAACAATTATCAATAACTAATAAAAAAACATTTTCTGGTGGTATAGAGTTCTAAATTGCATTCAAAGAGCCATTTATTAAAGATCTCAGAGAGTCATCCAAGCTCTTGATGAATTAACATATTTTACATATCTTTCTATCACAAATTAATTAAAACAAAGTGTTTTGCGAACTTCCCTATGACTAATGATTTCAACATTTTGTTCCCGACATATTTACACAAAAAAATCAGGGATATTCTATCTTAAAATTTTATATCCGTTTCTCATATTTTTTTCACAACATTTTAGTCAGAATGAGTTTATAAAACAGGCTAGTTTTATTCGCATTTTATACATTTCCTGACCATAAAAACTAATTTTTTTATTTAAAACTTTTAAAAATCTTCATTATTTGGAACTTTAGCTGTAAATGATTCCCATGTAATTTTCTTAGTTTGAATTCGTATATTGTTTTTTATTTAAGCAGCCATCCAACTGATCTTTTGAGGTTTCCATTTTTATGAGTCTTTGCAATAGATAAACCTTTTATATATCAGCATGCCGTCATTAATTATTCCACTTCTCAAAATCGATTAAGTCTATCCACGCAGATAATTGCTCATGGATTTTACTATATTTTTATATCGGATTTCTATATTTTTCTTTTACTTCCAAATCCACTCTTTTAATAATTCATTTTTCGTTCTTGTTAAACGTAATGCGCAAACTGGACCCTTGAGTATTTAAAAAATAAAAATTAAAGCGCTTATGAATGATAGAATCAATTTGAGGGAAGAGTTTACTATGAGTCAACGAGGAGGTTAAGTATTAACTACAAAGGTTTCTCATACAATTTAAGGAAAAAAATGACGAATAAAAATTTTTGGACGTGCTGTAAGACAGTGACAAAGAAGTGTTAAGGCTTAATATACACTGATGATGTTTATACCTATTTGGAATCAAAAGCACATTCTCACAGCAACGAAGTAAAAAATATAAGAGAGTGTAATTGAAGAAATGAAGGAAAGAAGCATTGCAACAAGTGAAACATTAAGAAACATTGCAATTGGTATTTTAAAAAAAAATCGACGATGAAATAATGACCTTGCACGATATGAAATATTATATCGATTCTATCACTTGATATACAAAAACAATGCAATATACCTGTACAGAAGGATATAATATTGCCAAACAAATTATGAAGACCGTATGCAAAATAAAATTCCTCTAATTTTATTCTGGGATTAATGATGATGAACGTTTTTCGATATTAACGACTCAAGAAAAATTTTTTTATTTGAGTTATAACAAAATATGATTTTGCGATCGTACTTTTGCTTTAGTTCCCTAAAATTATACATAGCTTTATACAATTCAAGGATATTTCGAAGACAAATATCTACCGCTTTTTTATTGCCTGATAAAAAAGAAAAATGAAAAATTCTATAATAAAATGTTTAAATTTATTAAATAAAAATTTACAATGTTGCCTGATTACGTAATCATCGATTTTGAACAGGCAAGTTACAATTCATAAATAAGAAACTTTCCAGAAAGTGAAAAGAACGGTTGTCTATTTTATCTCTCTCAAATATTATGGAGAAGAATTCAAAAAATGGGTTTGGTAAAGCAGTATAAAACAGAAAAAAATTTTGCATTTGATTGTAAATTGATTTTGGCACTAGCAATTGTTCCTTCAGAAAAAGTTAAAGAATATTTTATTAAATTGGAAGACTATTATATCCGCAACGAAAAATGCATAGAAATCTAAAGATTTTTTGATTGGTTTAGGCTGGAATATATTGACAACCTCCAGAATAATAACAAGAGTGTTTGTTTTTGGAACTTTTACTTAAGAACACTAAATAATATTGCGAGAACTTCAATAAGTCTAGAAGGCATTCATCGACATTTGAATAATAAAAATGATATTATAAGTCCGAGTATTTTAAGTTTAGGATCCTAATTAGTAAAGGAACAATATTTATCAGAAATTTGGCTATCGAGATTTTTAAATGCTAAAAAACACCTGAAAAAAGATCTGATGCGAGAAGTCATTATGAAGTTTGAAATATTTTATGACATTGAATATCTAAAAACAATAGTTCTAACATTTTCCTTTCTATTAAACTGATTTGAAACGATATTATTATAAATAGGTTTTTATTTTTTACTAGGGTCCAGTTTGCGCACGGCCATTTTAATATTGGATTTTGATATTTTTCTTTTACTTCCAAATCGATTTTTTTTTAAAATTCATTTTTCGTTCTTCTTTAATAATTAATCATTCTTCGGGAAACTTGGTTTTTGCTTGTATGAGTAAATATAGAAGCAATTTGATTTTCGGTTGCGTTAGGATTTGCTTCACACTATCTTATAATTTAAATCATTTCATTGATATTAAGTCTGACAAATTTTATTTTGGACGTGTTATTCATGCGCAGAAGAAAAAAACATGTTAAAAATTTTTAGTATTTATTGATTTATTAATTTAAAAAAAATGTGGAAGTTGGCAGAAAACTGCTCTTAGGAGAAAATTAATTAATATATGTAAATTTATAAAATCTTGACGGTTGAGAGTGTTGGCCGATAATAGAGTAGATACTTTTATGTTTAAATTTTGAAATAACTAATGAATGATTACACTCAGGTTTTATTCTATATTATAATAGATTAAGTTTCCTAAGAGTATTTTTAGATGGTAAGAATTACTTTAAATCGTCAAAAGATGTTTAATTTGCAATAAATTTCTAATGAAACATAAATAGGATATTATTAAAAACATTTATTGGTTAAAAAAAGTATGTTTACAATACTAAAAATATTGTTACTGAAATAATGTGCAATGAATATGCCAAAATAATTATGTATGATGTTGATATTTAAAAAAAATGAATTGTCAATTTTTACAATAGAATTAAAAAATTTTGCAAAAATTACTTTCAAATCAGTTCTATATTACTAAATGGCCTAGTATGATTTATAGTTTGGATGAAAATTTGTTGCACCAAAAACAAAATCATTACAGTTCCTAAACAATAAAAATGCATCCTAGTTTGAATTTTATAGCCGAAATCTGTCTTGTTTTACTAAAATTATCTGAAACATCTCAAAAAAGATCTGCAAAATCTTTTTGATCTGAAATAGTTATTTTTCGTATTAGAATATATTATTGTAAGGGACGAATAGAAAGCCTATAATATAATTTTATATGAAAAAAATTATACATTCAAACATTAAACAATCTAATACTTATTTGGGTCATCTAATAGTAGCACAGAATTAAAATTTTGATTAAATCTTATTCAAACTAAAAAAAATGATTGTTGATAGTTAATTAAATAAATTAAATTTCAAAATAAATTTTTAAATATTTTTTTATCTAAAATTAACAATTTGATTAAACTTTAATATTTTTACTTTAAAAGTTATAGGAAAATTACACTTCATCGGAAATTTCTATTTATTTTCTTTTTGTTAAATCTTTATAGTAATTAGCAATTTGAAATTAGGAAAATAGTTAAATCGTTAATTTTCTTTAATCTTGACTATTATCATTTAACTATTTTAAAGAATAAATAAATTTTATTTTGAAAAGTTTTATCTAAACAAATGTAAAATTAATTTAAATTTGATTTTTGGAAAATTTTGAAATTTTAGATTATTTGTAGTTTGTATTAAAATTTATAATTTAATTTGCTTATAAATAATATATGATCAAGGTTTAAATTTTATTACATGCTTTATCATTTATTAATTTCTTATTCAATTATATCGATATGCTATTAATTACATTAAGATCACCATTCGGAGATATATAAATATTGCATACAATATTTTTGAAAGTTTTTTTTCTAAAAAAGAAAAATTATAGAAGGACTTTATGTTTGAAAATAACCAAAATTTGCAGAAAATCAACAAGAATTTTTATTATTAATGTAAAACATAATACTTTCATTACGGTTTAATTCTAACTTTTCTTATTCAAAAACAGTATAAAATAATTTTCTATCACATACTTAGGAGTTTTTTATCATCCCTACATCTATACAGTTAGCATTTATAAGTTCAGTTTTCATTTTTCTTTCTGAGGTTGAAGCATTTTCAAGAGTAAGTAAACTATATTAAGAAATCTGGTAAATCTATAAATATTCAAAAATAATAAAAACACCTTTTAAAATCCTACCAACTATTAAGAAAATATACAAACCTGGTATAGAATTAATTTTTTAATTAATTTGCATTTGACTACCGCTTAAAAAAAATTTCAAATAATGAACTTTTTTATTAATTTCTTAGATAATTTTATGATATAAAAATTAATTAAAGGGTTAAATTGTATCTTCTTTAGCAGATAAGTATTAAAACTTGCAATTCAATTTAAGTGACAGATTTGGGAGAAACCAGAGCCTATTTAAATAGGTATAAATGTTTCAATTTTATTAAGTTTTAAAATGTGAAAAAATTTACAGCTTTAAGTGCATTAAGAACAAAAAAGACTGATCTAATCCAAAGTTTGGTTATGTTTAGTGATAAATTTTCAGTTTTTAGCATTGTTGGAAAATAATTTTAGTTCCTACTACAGATATTGATTATATTCTGTAAATGATTTAACTTTGCACTATCTAAGGAAACTTAGTTATACCTTTTCTCAACAGTAATCACTAGGGCGTTTAAAATGCAATTTTTTCAATTTTTATGATTTAAATACAATAAAATGGCATTTATTATATACCCTTCATATTAGACGAAAAAAGGAAGAAAGATACATACAAGTAATAAAATATGTATCACTTTATAAAAATGAATTTATACTTACCCCAAACAAGAGATTTGTTTTGCAAAAGATGTTAATGCGTTGTCGACTCAACCAGAAAGTCTAATGTGGATTCACACATGGCGATAAACAAACATATTTACTCCGAAAAATCCAACTATTCACAAACTTTTTTCCCTACTAAAAGCGATTATAAAATAAAAAAATTAATATAACTATTAGTGGAATCAGACATTCAGCACCATAAATTAAGAAATTATAGCTTTCAAAAGTTTTATCTGAATTAAATGGACCAATAATACCAGCTTCTACCGCATACTATCATATTGTTAATCTTGCTTCTAAACATAAATTAGAATTGATAAATTACTTCGAATGTGGTGATATTTTTTTGGTTATATAGGAAACAGAAATAAAAAGAAAAAATTATGTAAACGTACTTGCTGCAGGACTAGAAACTCAAAACGAAATTTTTGTTATTGATTGTATTGAGCTTATTACGAATCCAAATTCAATTATCATAAAAAAATTAGTTTTTGATACTCTTGAAAAAAGAAACGTTAAAAGAACAAGTTTGGCCCTAATCATATCAGATGCAACTCGCTACATGGTGAAAGCTGGTGAATAGATGAAGAAAAAAATACCGTATCTGGTACATGTTTTATGCCTTGCTTATTTTTTATATAACGTGGCCATGAGAATAAGAGAATTGTTTCAAGGGGTGGATTTTTAATTGCTTCTATAAAGGCATTAGGTTTAAAGAATCGTACAATTTCAATGATGTTTGAAGAAATAGGAATGTCGCGTATTGTAATAATAACACGTTGGTCTAGCTGGTTACATGCCGTTAAATATTATGCTGATAATTTCCCGACTATAAAAGAGATAGTTCTGGGTCTTAACGATAATGGACTTACAGTTTCAAATGAAAAGAAGGCTGTTTTACAAGCAAATATTGTCAAAGATCTGTTTAAAATCGGATGTTCTTATTATTATATAATTGAAATTTCAGATAATTTTGAAGGATCTAAATATAATATCATGACTGAGTATAAAATAATTTCAACATTGGATTTTACAATTGATAAAGCGGATGTTATATCGTATATTAAAGCACGATTAAGAAGTAAACGATATTTTAAAAATTGCAACTTTGGATCCGTAAGAAAAAGAGTCGCCATCCAAGTATGTTCTTTTGAATAATTGCCCACCGACTATTATAGTAGTTGAAAGAAGCTTTTCGATGTTAAAGAAACTACTGACAAAAGAACGTAACTTTCACGTAAATAATATTTTTAATTATTTCTCTATGTACAGTAAATATTCTCTAATTCGCCAATTCGTGAAATTAATAAATGTTGGCGAATTAGAGAATAATTTTTATTATGGTAAAAACAATTTGAAATATATACATTAAAAACAAAAAATTAGAAAACTTGAGTTTGAAATATAAACAACTGCTAAATTAAATTACGGAATTAAATAAATAAATTATAAAAATATTAA
>CAKKLC010004977.1:19109-32357 GCA_918559645.1 Ceratonova shasta | reverse complement strand
TTAATAAAGTGACGAGATTGATTGATAAACCGACGAGAAAGATTGAAGATATTTTTTTTTAATTTTATTAAATAATATAATTAATTAAATAACGACGAGATTGATCAGTAAAGTGACGAAAAAGATCGGAAAATCCTATATTATTCTTTTCCATATTATTTTGAATATTTTTCATTTAGGTTTTATTACTTTAAATAGTTAATAAATATACAAATAAAAATAAACAAAATTGGACTGTGAAAAAACGAAATTGAAGTGAAAACCCTATAATTGGAATAATTTGATAATTATTTTTAATAATTTAATTACAAAAGTACCAATTATTCAGCTAAAAATGAATTTCTTCATTTTATGTTTTAAATAAATAAATAAAAACTTGATAATTAAATATAATACTTTAATTACATCATATTATCGAGATGATCATAAATATTCCCCTATTCATTTTACTAAAAAAATTAATTTACAAATAAATTAAATACTTTAATAACAAGGTGATGAGGCTTTTATTAAATACTTATCGTTTTTTAAATCAAAAATTAATTTGATAGCAATTTCAGTATTTTTCAAGATAATAACCATATTAGGCTAATGTTTACTTTAGGGGACTTTTTCGGTAGTTTTCGAAATAATGACGACTAAAAATGTTTTGAGCAACTATTACAATTGATAATATAGATGAATTATTCCGTTTTGAGAATATTGATTTTCTCAATGACCACCATTAATTGATTTGAGTTTGTAAGAAATTTTAAAACTATTAACAAATGATGTCTTGTATCAAATGTTCAATCTTGATGATTACAATTAAGAATCATTGTAAGAATGGCTTCATATTTAAATTTACAAATTGTAAGAAAAAGGTTTCAATTCGATCCGGATCTTTCTTCAAAAATCCATCACTAATCATCAATTAAATATTTTCAATTATTTTATATTATACGAACGACATATCATGCTACAAAACTATAAAGAAACAATGCAACATACGTAGTTCCAGAACGGTGTGTGACTGGCTGAATTTTATAAGAGACATCTACTTAAATTATTTCGAAAATAATAGAGAAAGGATAGGTGGTTATGGGACAATTGTACAAATTGACGAGATCCAGCTTGTACGAAAAAAATAAAATTTTGGTTATTAATCGATTTATATTTCTAGATAGAATTCTCACAAATCAAGATTACTGGATTGTGGGGGAATCGACGAAGTGGAAAAAATGTTTATGGTACTCACTAATGTTAAAACCAGGCAAATACTGGAAAACATAATTTGTAACAATTTTGCTCCTTATTCAATTATTCATGCAGATGATTGGGCGAGATACAATAGATTGGCAAATCTTGGATTCAAATACTCTGTTGTAATCCATGATAGGCAATTTTTTGCTGATGACGGAACTTAAACTGAAAAGATTGAGGCAACATAAGGTGCGTTCAAGAGGAAATTTAAAAAAATTTCCTACAAATCCTGAGAATCAAGCGAAGGATATAAGTTAGAATATATGTTGAAAATAATTGGTGAAAACTAAAAAAAAACATACAAACCTTGCTATTAATTCAATATATCATTAATTTTGTTTTTTTTGTGATAAGCATAATTCGCCATTATTCCAAAAACTACCGAAAAATTTTCCCAAAGTAAACATTAGCCACCATAGTGTTTATTCTAATGAAAAAATAATCTTTTTGAACTATCTCTAATAATAATTGAAATTTATAAACAATTTTTTTTAATAATTTTTCAAACTAAGATTACATAAACTGAAAAGAGGAAAATGATTTGGGACTTGAATCCAGATCTCCTCGTTGTTAGGGGTGGATTCTGATCCCTATACTAACAAAGGCTGTTGATTTAAGATCCAAAACAAGTTTTTTATAAATAATTTCCTTAATATTTTATTAAAATAGGTTTTTTAAATGTTTATATATTTTTGCCATTTTCCGGAAAATGATAATATTATTTTTAAACAAGTTTGAAAAAAATTTTTGTTTATATAAAAATTAAGATTATCGTGAGAGTATTATGTATCGATTTTGATTTTATCTTTTTATATTATTATAACCAGGAAAACAAAATGATTTGTATAGACTAAAAATTAATTAGAAAAATTTAAACTTTAAATTGCTGATATAATAGTTTCTAATAAACTCGAATTTTCAGAGTATATATATTTTTATTAAACATTTTATTTTATATTATAAATTTATTCATAATTGACTGAAAATAGTTATTCCAAAAAAGTATTATAAATTTACAAAGTAACAAAATAAATTGTAAAAATCATCGTTATTCAAATATATCTTTGATAAAATCAAGCTATAATCATTACTTTTAAAATATTATTGTATTCTATGAGAAAAAATATAGTAAAACAAGTAGTATATAAATAAAGTAATTGATAATGATGAATCAATTAGTGTTTTATATTTTATAAAAAGTTCAATAATATATTTTTTTGTTTGATAGAAATTTTAGATCATTCAACTTACTTGCTTAATAAGAAATAATAGAAAAAGGAATCTAAAACTTAATATTCTTCCATCATATTGTAAAAATCAATTAATAGCTGGAAAATATAAATTTAAAAATTCATCAAAGTTTTATCATCTATTTTTTTTAAGAATTACTTAGAATCTAATTTTTAGATGACTAAAACTACTTAATGTTAGAACGGTTATTTGATGGTAATTTTATAATAAAATTATTGAATGCAATATTTTATGGTTTATTTCCAGAAAATTTATGAACTCATTAAATATAGAAAAATAATAGTCCTTTAAACCTATTATCATATCAAAAGCTCATTATATCTTATAATTTATTTAATGGTTAAGAATTATAAAAGTAATATATATGCAAATTTTAAAAATTCAAATTTGTTATTAGAGCTGTATTTTAAATACTTTTTATAGAAACAATCATTATTTGCTTCTAAAGTTAATAAAAACAAATATTTTATACTATTATTATTGAAGCAGCAGGTTTCTTAAAAATTATTCTTTAAAATATAAAATTAATCCATAAAATCTTTTTTAGTTTTAATACTTAGTTTTATTCATCATAATTTAATTAAATATAATTTTAAGGGTTCTTAAAGGAAGTTTAAGCCATTTATGATGTAAATTATTTAACTATAATATAATATGAAATCAACAAGAGTTTTATAATTTATACAGAAAACTAATTTAATATGGAGATATAAAAATAATCAGTTTCTAAAATCAAAGATAAATGTTGGTCCACTGTTTATAATTTTGGTTTAATATCATTTTTTATATAAGAAATAAAACTATTAGAAAAGTTATTACCAAAAAACAATTTAAATTTTCATGTAAAAACAAATAAAAATAATAAATTTTTTTTAATAAATGAATTTCATTCAGCTATGACAAAGTTGAATTTTTTTACTTTTACTATCAAAAAAAGTAAAGAAATCCCCTATATAACAATAATTTAAAAAAAAAGTTTAGGCAAATTTAGCAAAAAAATGATTTTTATATTTTCCCGCCAAAACTTTAAAAAAATTATAAAAAAACTAAAATGAGTTTGAACAAGTTTGAAAATAAATTAATCGTAATGAACAACGAAAATCTTATTTCTTTTTTAAAATAGCAAAATCTTTTAGCATATGGAATGACTTGTAGTTCATGCAAAACTTTTTTGATATTTAAAAAACAGTTGATTTTAAAAATTTACCATAATAACTATAATTCTCAAAAAATTTCAAGTATTTATATGGCATGAATCAAAATATTTACTTTTTTAAGATTTTTAATATCTAGAAATGATTTACAATCTATTATACTTATTTCATATTTAGTTGATTAAATAACGAATTCATTTAAAATAAACTCTAAACATTCATATTCAAAATAAAATTTAATCTTTCAAATTTTTGTATTATAAAAATACCTTCAAATCTAAAACACTATTTATGTAACATTTTTTTTTAATTTTGAAATTAATTATTTAAAATATAAAATCGATCCAAACATGGAAAAATATTTTTTACTTGATAATAGTTGATGCACTAAGATTAACTTTTTTACACTATTCCAAAGTGTTTAACCCCTTAATTATTATTATTTTGATAATAGCTTTAAAATTTTTCTGTTTATCCCACATCTGCATTATATATCTGTTTTACAAATTTTATGGTATGAATTACCGTTATTCAATAAAATATGACAATAAAATAAACGCCAATTAAAGTCCATTTTTGCTTTCATATGATAATGAATTTACGTATTTTTATAATTTAGCTACAAAATAATAATTATCATAAAAGCTTTCCAATAAAATTGTTTATATAAACATTAAAAAGATTAATTGTTATCTAAAAATTCATTTTACTCCATGGAAGATATTTTAAATCTTTTAATGAATTATTAATAAATACTTTCTTAACCAGATGTAAATAAATACTAACAGAATCACTTAGTATGAATAAATAAAATAAAAACAGTTAAACTAATTTTTATAATATCCATTTTTAAAGAGTAAAGAGAATTTAAATAATATCAAGCTGGGTATTTATTTTAGGAGAACTTTGAAATTAGAAATTCAAAAATTTTAGATTTTATTAACAAAAGTTTAGAAATTTATGCATTATTTAATTTTTAAATTGTCATATTTATTGTACAAAAATAATCAAATCTAAATATTCATAAAATTTAAGGATTATTAAAACACTTCTTAAACTGGTTTTATAGAATATTTAATCAGTTTTTGTAAATACAATTTAAAAGTTGCAACTTGTAAAAAAATAATAAAAATTTACATCATTTTAAAAGTATTTTATATAATAGTAAAATATTTTATTTCTCCTTATTATTCCATTTATAATAAATAATACAAAAAAAGTATTGAAAACTTTTTAATTGAATGAATTTTACTAAAAGGAAATTGGTATTGATCAAAATAAAAAAATCATTGAATAAATCCATTTGATTTTATCTAAAAATAATTGTTATTATACTCTTAAATGTTCAATAATTGTTAAGTAAGTATATTTTTAAGTTTTAATAGATATTTCTATATGAAGGAAATTAACTTAAAATTTTGTTTTCAAAATATGATTTAATATTTTAATTAAGATACGATCACCATTTTAATTTAAGAAAAAAGTTATAAACCATGAAATTTACATGTTAGTATAAGATAATTTGTTACTTGTGGTATATTTTTCATTTTTAAATAAGCCAATTTTTTAAATAATTGGTTCAATTTTAATATTAAAATTACATTATCTAAATAAAATATTTGTGATTTTCTATGTTTTTTCAAAAGTTTTATATTAATTTATAAAAATTAACAGTTAATATATGAAATTATATAAACAAAAACTATTTCTTTTTTATTTACTTTGTTCAAAGGTTGAATTGTATACCTAGTTTTAATGAACTTTATATTAGATTAGATAAATCTTTTAGAAATACAATAAATTTAGAGTAATGCTATGAATATTTGATACTTTGCACAAAAATTATGTAAAATTATAGTTATAAATGGGTTATAGTTAATCATATGCCTACTCTTTTAAGAATATTTACTTCGAAATAATATAGAAATCTTACCAGAAAAAAAATTGAATGTAAAAATAAATCAAATATAATAAATATTTTTATTACCTAGATCAGGTGTGGCGAACCTTTTTAGTCCACATGCCTAAAATCCTAAAATATTATTTCTAGATTGTGTGCCGTGCCCAAGCTGTAAAAAAAATTAACCAAAGCGCTAAAATAAAAAAAGTTTTTTTTTTAAATTTTATTCATAAGCTTAAAAATTGCAATAGAGTTTCATAAAAATAAAGTCATCATCAATGAATTTACATATTAGTTATTTATCAATAAGATTGTTGCTATTGTACATTTATGAATAATTTTTAATATCTGAATCATATTTCGTTGGTTTTAGCAAAACACACACAACCAACTGAATTAATCAGTCGTTTTTGTTCTTGAATTACATTTAATGAAATTCATTTCTGAAAATAATGACTCACAAGCATATTTAGAAAAGAAAATTGATAAAATCGCTCTCGATAATTCTTTTGAATCGTTTGAGAATTCTTGCATGGTTCCAAGTTCTCATTTTTTCTTATTCTGCATTTTTTTAATTATGTTCGTAAATCGATCTCTTTCAATTATTTCCAAATCATTTCTCAAATAAACATTTTTTTTCATAGCAAACTCGATTAAAATTCAATAAATTGCTTTTCAAAATCTTCTGGATTTAGCCACTTAAAAATCTTTAAATTAGGGTCATCTGCTGATAGTGTTTCTGGATATAAAACAAATTTAAATATCTTTTCAAACCTCCTTAATTGTTTGAATCTTGAATAAAACTCGATGATTAAGCATTTTGTTACTACCTAAAATTATTTTGTTAATTTGATCTAGATTTTCTTCTGAAAAAAGTTTTTTGTGTATTTGGGAAGTATTTGAAGGTGTTAGATGCAAGGTCATGATCAAACATTTGTAATTTAGATTGAAATGCTTTATTTAAATCAAACATAATAATTGTTTTGTTAACGCTTTGCAATTTAATATTTAATTCATTTAAATATAAATAAAAATCAATAAAAAAACATTAATATTGAAAGCCATACAAGGTCTAGTAACTCATTAATTTTTCAATAAAATTCTAATTTATTAAAAAAAAAACTTAATCTTTTCCAAATACTCAACGAATCTTTGAAGAACTTAATCACGACTTAACCATCGCAGATTGTTGTACATAAGTAAGCCCTTATATACTGAGTTTACCGCATTTAACAATTCTAAAAATTTTCATTTGTTTAATCCTTGTGCAAACATCAATTTGGTTTCAAGAATCATAACGTCTTCCAGTGACTTAAATCCGTGTCTTGCCCATAAAACTAGCTGGTGTATAATGGAATATAACCCAGAACTGAATGTATAACACGTTCAGTAAATAAATTGACAAAACCATTTTCCTCTCCATTCATACTGTGAGCGTCATCCGTCGTTACGGATACAATTTTTAAAGATCTATTTCTCGTATCAGTAAGTGCTTTTACAACTGAATTTTAAATATCTATTCCTTATGTGTTGTTGCTAATGATATCGAACTAATGAATTCATCTTTGATATTATTTCCATGGCAGTATCTAGTGAAAATTGATAAAACCAGCTAATCTAGTTATATCAGTACTATCATCAAGGCAAATGTAATTTAAATCGGAAGACTTTATATACAATTTTTGCTGATGAGTTTCATTTTTGGCCATTTCAATGATTCTATGTTTATATGTATTTCTAGCCCAAGGCATATAATTAATTCTTTAAATAATTTTTGTTTGCTTTTAAGATCATCAAAGAGATTGGGAGCACATTTTAACCATACTTTTTTCAGATATTCTCCATCGCTGAATGGTTTTCTTTGTTTACCGGTTACTTTTGAGGCATCAAAACTAACAGCACTTATATTTGAACAACCGCTTATAAATTTCATTAAAGATGTTGATTGTACATTTTTATTTATATTAGATTGAGCAATAAATTCTTTCGTTCCTCCTTACTTTTTTCAAGGAGAGATTTATATTTGAGCTCAAAATGTCGTTTAACTGACAAAGTTCTGAATACAGCTATCACGGAGCATAAAACACATACCGCTTTTTTACTATTTTAAACATCCCATACTATTCAGTCCACCAACTTTGGAAGTCTCTGAAGCTCGTTTCCGATAATTATTTATTTCCACCAGGATTGTTTACACTAGAAAAAAAAAACAAATAATGTAATTAAACACATAATAATCAATTTATATTCATTAATAATATACTTTAAACAATCATATCACAGCCCACAAACTTTTGTAGATACGTTTCTGAATACTGATAAGATATTTTTTTACCAAAAAATCTTGCACTTTAAACCTATCAAATGTAGAAAAAAAATACACAACTAACTTGTATTTCATGAAGTGTTTTGTGGTCTTTAAAACTTTACAATACATTTAATTAACTAAATACCAATATAAACAGTACTTACTTATGTCTTATTTGTATAAAACGGTGCGCACAGTGAAAAAGAAAAACCGGTAAAATTTTACAGGCATTAAACTCCATAAACAACTTGTGTGTATTGCAAGAATAATTATACCAATCATGCTGCAAGCGTAAAAAAATATTCCTATCGATTTCTCTGGTAAAATTGTCTATTTCAGCGGCGAACAATAAATGAAATATTCAAAATGTAACGAAATTTAAATTTGAATGAAACAACCTGATTATGCATTCAAAAAAATCAACAGAATAGCTGTTACATTTGAGAAGAAACGAAGAATATGAAAAATTGTTCGGAAATTTTTAAAAACAACTGGTCAAAAAAAATTTGTTTTAAACTCATAAATTTAAAAAAAATCGAACTTGGAAATTGTTAGTACGCCATCCAAATGATCAAAAGTACCACGTTGATCACGTGTACAATAGGTTCGCCATACCTGATCTAGATGACCTAATAATTGAAATATTAACAAAATTTAAGACTTAATTATTTAAAAAAGTTTTAAAGTTACAAAATAAATAATTAAATTACCAGTAAATTTTTTACCATTCTATTACAAAAAATTTTTAATGACAGGAATACCTCATTTATCGCGATTTATAATTTGATACCGAAATTCCAATTATTCCAATAAAAATTTGAATTATCGCGTACGCAAGATATAGCCCACTAAATTACTTTTAGTTCGAGTAATAAATATCCATGTAGCACTACATCTACTAGTGCTTCATTTTTCTGAAGGCGTCTGTCCACCACTCACTAGTTAATGTCCCCATTTTCCTAAAGTACTTGTGGATATTTATTTATCTTTTTATTTACCCTACAATAAATGCTACAAGAAACAAGGGTGATATCAAGTTTGCACCTTAAAAGAAGAAACGTAGAATGATCAGCTTATAAGATAAGTTGCATATGATAAATAAGTATGAAGCAGACATAACTAAAACCAAAATTGCAAGAGAGTATGGTCTAAATGAATCAACTGATCGCCATATTTTAGAACATTCTACAAACTATAAGCAACTAGAACAAAGTGCATACACATCATCTGTGTCCGAAATTACAATAAACAGAAGCAATCTTATAATTGAAATGGAAACGCTATTATCAGTGAGGATAGAATATTGTAACTAAAAGAGAATTCCTCTTAGTAAAATGCCTATAATAACAAATACACTGAATTTGTTTGAAACCTTCAAAAGAAAACAATTAGAAAGTGAAAATGGTTGGACAACAGTAATTGAAGAAACATTCTCTGCAAGTTCAGGGTGGCTTGATCAGCTCAAAAAGCGATCAGGTATTCATAGTGTTCGTGTACAAGATGAAATTGCAAGTGTCGATGAAAAAGCAGCAGCTAGTTTTCGTGGTAAATTGCAACAGATAATTGAAGAAGGAAACTATACCGATGATCAGATATTTAATGCTGACGAAACAGGCTTGTTATGGAAAAAAAGCCCACTAAAAAATTTTAAGCAAAAAATGAAAAATCACAGCCTGGCTACAAGGTATGGAAGGAGAGTGTAACACTTTTACTATGTGACAATGCTTCTGGAGATTACAAGATGAAGCCTCTCTTTATTTATGGTTTACAAAAGTCTCGCCTGTTAGAAATGTAGATAAAAATTTTTTCCTTGTTTATTAGAGATCTGATAAAAAAGCTTGCATGACAAAAACTATGTTTAAGAATTGATTTAAAAACCATTTTTTTAACTTGAAGCTGAAAGATACTGCAAGTCATTAAATCTTAATTTTAAAATCTTGTTGATATTATATAATGCATCTAGTCATCTAACAGCACTGAATAACTTGTGCAATATTGTAGAAGTCATTAATTTACTACTTAATACCACTTACATCATTCAGCTAATGGATCAAGGTGTAATTACATCCTTTAAAGCGTATTATCTACAAAGAACTTTTTCCAAAGCAATAAAAATAAATACAGAAGATGAAGCTATGACTTTGACAGAATTCTGAAGGCACTTAATATAAAAAGTTGCATTGAGAATTTCAAGGAAGCATGCAGTGAAGTAATATCTAGCAACCTGAAAGCGGCGTGGCAAAAGATTATTCCAAATTGTTGAAATGGTTTTAAAGTTCTTCTAATGATTAAGTAACCCGTGTTATCAATGACATAACTAATTTTGGCTTTGAACTAGGACTAACTGAAGTCGAAAATAATGATGTTCAGAACCTGGTTCAGTCACAAGATAAGGAACTGGATGATGAAGACCCAATTTACTTCGAGAGCGAATGTGCTTATGATGATCAAAATGCTAATAATAATGAAAAAATTGATATTCCAGCAAAGGAATTTTTCCTAAAAAAATGGACAAAATTTTTAAAGTTGCTGAAATCTTTAAAGATAAAATCTTGAACGATGATCCTTATCTCGAGCGATCAATAAAAAATCTTCAGGAAATTGAAAACTTCATCAATTGCTATTGAGTTTTATACAAAATAAAAGAAAGAAAAAATAACACACACAAATCTACATCAGTTTTTTCCCAGGAAAGAATAATCTTGTTTTTCTAAATGAACCTTTCTTTTTTAACTCATTTAAAAAATTTAATTATTAGATTTGAAAAATCCTTAGCAACGATCACCCATTTTACATGCATTATTTATCCCGATTATCGCAGATTCGATTATTGCGGTATTTTTTTGTGGCAACAATAACCGCGATAATCGATGTATTACTGTATATCATAATAAATGTTTAGTTTTTACATAAGTAACCTAAAAGGTTTAAATCCAAGAATAAATTCTCTAAATTTCTTAAAAGAAATCTCATATTAAATAAAAGAACTCATCCTATTTCAATTTTTGAATCAAATGGAGTTTATCCAACTTGTAGAAAAAATCCAGTTGATCCAATATTTTCCCGCCAAAAATTAAAAAAAATTATAAAAAAACTATAATATTTTTGGACTAGTTTGAAAATAAACTAATTAAAATGAACAAAGAATCTCTTATTTCTTTTTTAAAACAGCAAAATCTTATAGTATATGAATGAATTGTAGTTCATGCAAAACTTCTTTAATATTAAAAAAATTTACAAAAGTAAAAGATGGTTTTGGATGGCGTAGCATGAATTCATCATGTGATGCATACTTTAAATTTACTTCAATAAAAAAGGGAAGTTTTTTGGAGCAACTGGATTTTTTCCCAAACTTGTGGAAAAAATACAATTGATCTTACATTTAGGGAAAAAACCAAGTTGATTCCAAATTTTAAATTTAAACTATCTTAATTATGTTTTTACGCTTATTTACATGTTTCACCATATTATTTATAATAAATTTAGGAAAACTTTAATATTATATCCATGTTCTTATATTTATTTTTACATTTAAGTTTATCAGTACCTTATAATATAATAAATCTATTTTATTTCATTCTTATTGTAGGAGCTTAGATAAATTATTTCTGAATATCTATTGTTCTTTTAATTTTAAATTCTTAGTAAACAATAACTATTCACTATTTAAAACATAAAACCTGGGTAGTTTTATATTTGAAGAAAATCGATTTATAAAATATATTGTTTTTTCCTTTACTGAGCTGTTTATGATAAAACATGTTATTTTTTTATATTTGTATGTTATTTTGATTATATAATTAAAACTTAATATTAACTATTAATTAAACTATGTTATTAATGATTTATTTTCAAGCTTATCTTAAATATGTATAATTTTTATTAAGATGAATACATTTTAATTTATTTAGTTTTCTTGATCAAGATAGATTTTTAAATTCAAAAGTATGTATGAATCTTGATTGTCAAATATTTTATATTTAGAATATATTTGAAAAGAAACGGTCAATTTATTAATTTATATTTATCTTCTAGATAAAACTCTAAAATTAAAAAATAAATGTAATTCTTCATGTTCTAAAACTAATTCTTAAATTCATAATTTTATTTCTAGATTGAATTCAATGCATTCTAGTATTGTTTTAAGTATCTTTCAAATATATTTATTAGATATTTAAAAAATCGTATTTTAGCATTATTACCCTTGTCAAAAACTATATATTGTGAAATAATATAAGTTTTTAATTTTATTTTGACTCTCCGTACAAAAGTTTGGCTATATTCTCATCTAGTAAGCTATTAATTACAATTAGTTTGATTAATTTAATATATAGAAGATATTTATACCTTTAATGGAACAGTAAAAATTTGTTCTGAGAATTTTTCAGCTAAAAAAATATATTTATGTAATTTAAAATCTTTCTTTCAAATCATTATTTCTTAAATTCAAATAGGTCAAATATTATTGATACTAATAGTATCGATTTTATTTTATTTACTTGTCTTTTTAATCGTTTACTTCTTTAATCTACGTAATTACTCAAAATAATGTTCCTATTATATTCATAAAATTATGAATATTCACTCGTCAATAAACTATTCATCATTCAATGTTAATAAATACTTTTGAATTCGATTAATGTTTTCATTTTTGTATTAATAGTAATATTACATGTATAAATGATACTATAAATCTTTACCTATTTACAGGGTATTGCAATTTTATATACCCGTCATTGCAATTTTGTATGAGATTACATATTAGACAAAAAAACACGAAAAATCGATTTTTATTAAATAAAGGGTTCCTTTCTTTTCGGCTTTTCCACCCAATTTCTCATATTTTCATAAAAGCCCGTGTATTGACCCGAATAGTCGATTTCAGATCCGATAGTAACATCTAAACAACCAAAAATTGACAAACTCTTATCTTCCACTCTCGACGCATGAAATCTGGATTTGATAATTGAGAAAAATTCTTCAATGGGATTCAAGTCTGGAGATTATGGGATTAAAAATTTGAAAACAATATTGTTTTCCCTTAAGCATCGGAGCACAACGTTTGATTTATGGAATCTTGCATTATCCATAACTAGAATTTTATTCTTGTTTTCCGCAAAATATGGCCCTAAAGTTTCATTAATAAACTCAATAAATGCATTAGAATAAAATGACCCGGTTTTGTGTTTGTAGGCGATGATTCCATTGACACCTATTGCGCAAATTAAACTTTTATTTATATTCCTGTTGGCGGGGACTGTTATATAAGCCTTTGTATTTTTAACGGAATACCCATAGTTTCTGCGGGTGTCCTCGTTAAATCCGGTTTCGTATAGAAAAATCAAATTTTCATTTGTAATTCTTGTTATTTCAGCGGCGTAGATAGCCCGCGC
>CAKKLC010004935.1:0-14178 GCA_918559645.1 Ceratonova shasta | reverse complement strand
AAAAATTTTGATGATACTTTTGAAAAATTATTAGAATACATTAATATATCATATCCTGTATAATTATTTTTGCGCAGGCGTACGGGGGCCCCTAAACTACATTCTTACCGGTACTTCTTCTATTACAAATATATTATTGATTTTTATTTCTTTTCAAAAAAAGTCGTATAATCTACACGCAGAAAAGTTTAAAATTTTTACTGGTATGTTTGAAAGACTACATATATTTATATTTTTGTTGTATTAAATTTATTTGTTGATCATTAAAGATCACACGATCATTAGAATTTTCAACAAAAAAATTAAATTTAAATTATAAAAATAATGGTTTTGTATTATTTTATTTAATAATGTTTAAATAAAACGATTTTACGTATAAAATATCTGTAATCTCTATAAAAAAGGCTGGAAAATTTAAGTTTTGTATAAATACCTTTTTCTTAGTTATAAATGAGAGATAAATTATTATTCATTTTATATGGGAAAGGTAGTCAATGTAATATATTTATTTCGTCTAATAAAAAATAAAATTAATATTCTGTAAAAATTATAATTTATATTTTCCAGAATTAGTAAAATTATTAATGATACGTTACTAAATTATTAATTAATTAATTCAAAATATAAATGATAAATAATTAATTATGTAATTTATAAAAAAGAGATTTTCTACTATAATTTTATGAGGTGTTCCTCAATATATTTATTACCATTGGTATATAAAATTTGTAAAATTCTAAAAAAGATACATTCTAATATCTGCGTTACATGAATTAATTGTGTCATAATTGGATTGTAATAAAATATTGTAACTTAGAGAATATGGGTTCATAAAATCAGATATTTAATTGTAGAATTTTATCCTTCATAAAGATTTAATTGCTTTTATTTTCTCTTGTAATAATTTCATTTTTAAATTATTTAATACGAAATTAATTTTCTGCCTATAAACTTTATTTGGAAAATTTATCCTCCAAATAAATTTTTATCAAGATATTTCGAAATAATATTATAATGATAACAATATAAACAATTCAAAATGAGCCATTGTAAATTTATATTTTAAATTTACAATTATATTTGATAAAAAAAACCAGAATATTTAATACTTTATACTTCTTAGTAATCCCAATCCAACAAGCATAATGAGTGAAAATATAGATTTAATTGATAGTAATAGTTTGGAAAAAGAATAATTGATTATTTGTTATAAAAATCAGTAATAGAAAACAAAAGATTGTACAAAATTGAAAATTACAGTAATTAATTAACTTTTAATTATAATTTAATAAAATATGCGAGTATATATACAATTGATAAAAATATTAGTTCATTCTAAATATAAAGGATAAGAATTTTTCCAGCTAAAATAATTATGAATATTCGCTGTTATATAATTAAACTTAATTTAAATAAATAATTTTTATACGTAATGAATATTTAAGAAATTCTCCTGAAACATTGATTAAATAAAATTTCGTCTTAGGTTGTATAATAATATAATTTTTAACTGGACGTAAAATTTTGACATTTTGAATATGGAACATTCTGTATACATATATATGTAGAAACGATTCATGTTGATAAATTGATTATTATTTGAAATTTTATATGCTTCAAAGACAAATATAATTAATAGCATTTAATTATTTTCAATAGTTCAGATAAATCTAAAAGATAATTGAGGATGATTTAAATTTTTTTAACTAAATTAATTTTATAAAAATTATTATCTAAATAGATTAGAAATTTTGTTTTTGATGTAATCACAAGAGTTCATTCTTATAAAATGAGAGAATTTTAATTAAAAAAAATTGCTGATTTAGAAATTGTTTTATTATAAATTTAAAAGTCTTCTTATCATTAAAATCACAGAAATCCTACTTAATAAAACCCTTGTTTGTTAAAAATGACAGGATATTAAATTTGCATGATTCGATTAAATTTATAGTCAAAAATAATAATTATTTTACTCATCTAAAATTAACAATAATTTAAATTAAAAGAGTAAAAAGTTTATTTAAAAAAAAGCACTAAACTAGTTAAACTGAAATAGTTTCTGTAGATTATTAATGTTGGAAGTTATTATATCTACAAAATTTAAAAAAAGTCTGATAAAAAATTGTCCTAATCACTATTTCTATCAAAATAGATACTTTTATGATGTAAAGAACATAATTAAAATTAAATTTTTAGGTAAAAATTAATCTATTTTAACTCAATTGTAGTAAAAAAATATTAATTTGAATATAAAGACCAATTTATTAATATTCCTGAAGAGGAAATTTATATTTTTTTAACTTTTAGTTTTACAATATGATTGAAATGGGTATAGGTTTTGGATTTATTGTATAATATTGTGCCTTTTTAAAGAATAGAACAAATTAGTGAGCCTTGAATTCAAATTATTTCTACAAGATCTTTTCTTTATGCTTACTTTCTTGCAATTCAAAGATAGAATCAGACAATCCACTTAAAAATTCGTGAGAAAATGATTCAAATCATACAAAATCCGGACATGTATTAAATATGAATGAAACAATTTTTGTTGCAACTCGATTTTAAGAATCGATAACAAATGATTTATTTAGTTTAATATTAATATTATATTATTTTGTATCAGCTGGATTATGTTTAATGACTATTTTACAAATTAATTATTAATCCAATTCTATATAGAGAAGATAAATTATTGTCTTGTATTTATCTATATAAATATATTTTAGTCTATTTTTTTCTACAAGCCAATAAACCTGCACAAAATAATTTCTTGAATTGATCTGTTAGTCACCTCATCTTTAGATTTTTTGAGTACTTTTTATCTTTAATTTAATCATTGATTTTAATTAATTTTAGATTTATAAGTTATAATTAGTATAAATATATATTATACTTTTTATGTGATTTGTAAATTTAATTGTTACATGATTATAAACAGCTAGAAAATTGCAATTAACTAATGAAATAAAAAAAATGCAATTTTTAAATGTTCACTTTTAATAAATTTTTTTTAAGAGCTATAAAATACAGATACTTTTTCTTTATAAAAATATATCTTATTAAAATAAATGTGACAGAAATAGATTCATAATTTTATTTAATTATATGTTTGGAATAAATTTAATTTATTATCAGTTACTATAAGGATTATGTAAATAAATATTCGGCAGTATAAGTGTTGTATCATAAACCATATTTATTGATAAAAATATTTATATTTATTTATTTGATTAATTATATTTTAAATATAATTTTGTATACAGAAAATCAATTGTTACATTTCCAATAAATATTTTTTATTTATTCAGATAAAAATATTAAATAATGGTTAAGTATGTTTTAAAATAAAATAAAATTTTTATTTAAATTGTATTCAAAATATATTATAAATTATACTACCAAATTTTTTTTATTAATATTGAAAATAATTTATTTTTTTTTTGTTAAACTATGTCATATCATTATTAGTAAATTACATATTATCTTCGAATTAAGTAATTGTAACCTTAATTTTGTTAAGAATTCTATTTATGGACTTATTATATCAATTGTGTTGAAATATTAAAAATTATTTTTAAGTATCTTTGTGGATATTTTATCAAAATTATGTACATTTAATTGAAATTTCGTAAAAATTCTAAAAATTTTTTTTACAACATTTATTATAATAATAATTAAATTAAATATCTTTATTATGTTTATAAAGATGATTTTTTATAAGGATTTAAATTTTATGAATTATATTTCCGAAATAAAATAATTTTAATTGATGTAAAATATTTTGACTGTTTAACAGTAACTTTGTATAATTATAATTTAGAATTATCAATAATGCTATTTTAAATATTAAGAACAAGTATAAGAAAAGAATATCATTGTTATAATAGAGGTTATAAGAAATTATTTTTTGTTTCAATTGAAATATATAGCAATTTCGTTAAGTAAATATATTTTTATATAAAATATAAATATAGTTAAATTTGTATTTAGCAAATATAAAATTCTAAATCAATATTTAATAATTTTTTTTAATTAATATTTATTAAAAGATTATTATTGCAAATAATTTATAGATTTAATTGATGATAAATATTATAGTACTTTTTAGAACACTATTCGAGGATTTTTATGATAAATTCATCTTCATCACAAATTCATATAGAAAATACTTAAAAATTAATTGTAGTTTTAAAGAAAAATACTTCATATTTATTTTATAAATTAGAAAATAATTTTAATATATGAAAATAAATTTTATTCAATTTTGTTTAAAACAAATATAGATTTTATAGCTATATTTTGAATATAATACTTTCTTAAATTTTAAAATTATTATTTACTAAGTTCTACCTAAAGTTCTATGTAAATTTTACATTAATGCATTTTGATTTCAAGAAGATACGAATTGGTTCTAATTGATTGATAAAATATAAAACCATTAATAATAAATGATAGACTTAATTTCTATTTAATAATAAATTTATTATTAAATAATTCAATGACAATCTTTTAAAAGTATGATTTAGTAAGATAATATTAATTAAATATTGATCAGACAATTATTTGACAATCAATATTTTAATTTAAAATCTTAAAAAAGAGTAATTTTATAATTTTAAAAAAATCCTAACAGTTATATAGGTTTTTAATTTATCAAAAAAATACAGTTATAATATTTAGATCAGAAACAAAATTTATGAATTAAAAGGAAAGCATTAAGCTCTAAAATATTTCGGAAAAAAATGTTGGTTTCGGAATATAATTTATTTTTTTTAATATTTAAACCTAATACAATAACAAATTAAATATTAATACTTTTATTACTTAACTCCAAAATTATTTTTTTTTATAAATTTTTAATTTCTTTAATAACCAATATATTTTTAATGATTTAGCAGATGAATTTCTTTTAAGATATATGAGGAGATCTTATATACTAAAAGAATTTTTTTTTTAGAAATGCAACAAAGAAAAGAGCTTTAATAAAGCTAAAAGAAGGATTGATAAGAAAGAGTTGATGCTCATCAAGTTTTGAACTACTAATTAGGTTAGAAAAAGGTAGCTCATTTGAAAATTTGAAAATGTCTCTTAATATTTTATTTTAATTGATCGAAAATTTTGTTTAAGGGAATAATTTAATAAAGGTAATTTCCTCTGAAACTCGTATAGCGAAAAAGACAATCATTTTTTTAAGCATTAAAAAAAATTAATAAATTATTTTGTAGATACTCAGGAAATTTTAAGTGCATGAGATAATCTTGAAATTTCAGTTAATGAAATACCAGTTCACATAAATCAAAAATAATAGAGGTAGAATAATTCCAGAAAAATATGTATTGGGAATTATAGAAGTTGTCTCTAATGATCCAATAATCAAATATTTTGTTTCTAGATCAAGATCTGATCTTGAAGAAATTTTAATTAATCATATTAAATCAAACTCAATTGTAGCAATTGATTGCTGGCAATCTTATGATAATTGTTTTTAATCAATTGATTGCGTCCATCAAACAATCAATCATAGTGTAAATTATTGAACCCATCATGAGATTTTGACACAAAAAATATTGAAAATTTATGGAATCTTTTGAAGAATTTTTTAAGGTATAATGTTATAGAAATACTTGTCTAATAGAATTTTATATTAAAGAATTTCTTTTTAAAAGAAAAAAATTTAAAACGAAAGAAAAAAAAATTGATGAAATAACAAAAATTTTTATTATTGATAATAATAGCTAAGAACAAAAATATTTTCTTTTAAATTTTGGTATATTTTTTAATATTTTTTAAAATTTTTGTGTTAAAAAATAAATTTTATTCACAATAATTTTATACAGACAGGAAAAAATTTTTCCAACAGGAAATTTTTTTTTCCAACAGGAAATTTTTTTTTGAATTATTTTTAACCATAACGGAAGAATTTAATATATTTATAAGTGAAATTATTTTATTAATAAATAATTAAATAAATTTTAATATACAGTAAACCCTTTGTACTTTTCGTTTTCCATACTTTTCGGAAATTTTTGAAATTCTTTTTTTTTTGAAAAAAACCATGGTCCACAATTTCCACATAAACTTACATTCGATGACAAACTAGAGATTATTAGATACAAAGAGTCAAATAAATCTGTCAAATACACTCATATTGCAGAGATTTTCACAGCAAAATTAAAAAAAAAAGATATCAGACAGAACAATCAAAATCATTATCGATGAAAAAGATATTATCATAAAATTGGTCACAGAAGGATATGGTAAAAATTAAGAAAGCCTGTCTTTAAATTCGATGTCATAGATAAGAATCTTTTATTTTGGATGGAACGTTCAAGAGTTAAAAAAAATATGGTTTTTACAGATGATATAATTATAAAGAAAGCACAAAAAATAGCCGAAGAAAAAAATGTTAAGGAATTCAAATAATCTCCCGATTGGCTGGAAAAATTCAAAAAAAAATAATTTATCTCTTAAAATGATTGTTGGAGAAGGAAAGCAGGTAAATGTAGATTCTGGTGAAATCGAAAATTTTCTCACTCTGATAACAAAAAAAATTGAAGAATATGGTGAATCAGGTATCTATAATGAGGACGAAACAGGACTTTTTTACAGACAAATGCCAACAAGAACCATAGCATCTAAAATACAGCAAAAAGTAAAAAATTTTAAAGACAGAGCATCTGTTCTGCTATGCTGTAATATGAAAGGAACAGATAAAAAAATTACACTTCTCATCGGTCGATCAAAAAACCCAAGACCTTTTAAAAATATTTATTTCGGCAAATATATTGACTATAAATGGAATAAAAAAGCCTGGATGACGTAAGCAATTTTAAATTCATACTCGCTAAAGGGGAATGATCAATTGTTGAAATTAAATAAAAAGATATGTTTATTCATCGATAACTTCCAGCACATAAAGTAACGTTGAATCTTAAAAACATTGAGATAATTTTCATTTCGCCAAACACAACCTCATTTTTACAGCCACTTGATGCGGGTATTATCAAATCTTTCAAGTCATACTTCAATAGCTATAAATTGAGAGATGTTTTAGAGAGGTAGAGGCTGGAAAATCTGCTGAAGTTGTGTTAAAAGGCATAATTTTGAAAGATGCTACAGTTTATGTTAATCTCGCCTGGGATAAAATAACATCAAAAACAATCCAAAACTGCTTCATTCATTGTAAATCAAAAAAAAAGAATGAAAAACAAGAAAAGGAGAAAAATTTTTCAGAAATTGATGAAGAAATAAAAAAATATGAGTATGACTATAAATCTCATCTGAAAGCCAATGTTCTTGTCGATTTTGTCAGTTTAACAGAGTATTGTGGCTTCAATTATGGTTATAATGACGTTATTCTGGCAGATAAAACTATTTATAAATCAAAATTAGAAAGTGACGAGAATCAACCTTGTGATACTAATAGCACTCTTGAAACGAAGAAAATCTCTTTTGAAGAGGCAAAAGGTGCTATACGAATACTTTCAAGGTACTTTGACGAAGATGAAAACTTCAATATAAAAGCCAAAGAAATGATTAAAAAAGTGGATCACAAGATCAAGAAAAGAGGCAAGGAAATGGAGGGGATATTGAAGTTTTTAATAAAAAGTAAAATTTTAAATTCTATACTTTTCGTTTCTCTATAATTTACGGATTTTTTCACGAAACATTAAAACGAAAAATACAGAGGGTTTACTGTATGTAAATTAAAATATTATTTTTAAAAAAAAATTTGGTAAAAAAAATTTCTTATAACATTTTATATCGTAAATAATCAAAAATTTGTTTCTATAATGAGTTTATTAAAACCACAGTAAAAAAAATATTTCAAAATTTAAAGTTTTATTATGACGAATTATTAAACTATTTAAAAATGAAAATTTGGAAATATTATAAAAAAATAAGTTATATTGTTCTAATTTTAAAAAATGTAAATTAATTTTAGTAGAATATAATTTGTAATAGAAAATATCCGGTTTTGTAAACTATTTATAAATAAATATAATTTTAAACTAAATTAATTAATAAATAATATATATATTTATTGATATAGATCTAAAAAACATTAAAAAAATTATATTTATATATATATATATATTTACTAAGGTAAGTATATAAAATTTATAAATAATATTATTTTATATAAAATTGAAATAATTAAATATTTACAAAAATAATGTTGACTGATTAAATGAAAATTAGTTTAAACAATATACAACTATATGGCAAGGTTTATAATAAATTTACTTATATTTGAATTTTTTACATAAGATATGATTTTTTTATTAAAAATATATTAGTGGAAATTAAAATTTTACGAAAATTTCATTATTCTTAAGAACGAAATATCATAATTTACAAAAAACATCTGTTCATAAATTTATTAAATATTTAAATTTTTTTAATTTGAAATTATAAACATGAGTTTAATAAAAATCATAAGGAATGTGGAAAAATTATCTTTAAAATTAAATGTTTAATAAATTGTCAAAGTTTAACTGCTTTAAAAAATTGAAATAAAACTGAAAAAATTATTAATAATAATTAATTTTTTAACTGAAAAAATAGATATTATGTACTAGATTATTGTGGCCTTATATTGAAAATTAATAGATATTATATTTATAATATTTTTTACACATTCTTATAAAAGTATTCATAGGTTAAAATATTCCCGAAAAAAATACTGATTCAATTAAAATAAAAATCCCATAAATACTTGGATTTATTGAAATCTAGGTCCGTTGAATGGCCCAGGTTGCCTTAATGAGTTTAATTGTTTATTAGCTAATAATGAAATAACACTTACCATTATCTTGATCATATTCATTAGAAATATTATTAATTGTATTTTGTGGCCAATTCCATATGTTATTAAAAAGGGGTTGATTTTGATTGAAATCAAATTCAGCATTGTGGGAACCTTGATTATTTACTTAAATTGAAGAAACGGTACATTTAGATGGAACAATCCAGGGATTTTGATTATTAGCTAAAATTAAAATTAAATCATACCTTGAATGCTAAAGTTTTCAGGATAAGGAAGACTGCAATTATTAGGGGCTAAATTAAATTAAAATTACTATTAAAAATGTTATTAGAAAAAGGATCTAAGATAAAGTAAATAAATACTTATATTACTATTTTGAAAGAATGGATTATTTTGAAATGAAATAGACGCTATTTTTTTATGAGTAATTATATACTACTAATGCTTTCCTTATTGAAATCATCTAAAATTATAAAAAATTAAAATACTATCAATTGAATTTCTATTTGGCCTAGTAGGTAAATCAGCTAATAAGTAAATAATTTAATACGTCTAGTGGCTCTGTTTATAAATGTAGAAGCTTCATAATTATATTATATTATACTATCGTTATTAAAATCATCTAAAATTATAAAAAATTAAAATACTATCAATTGAATTTCTATTTGGCCTAGTAGGTAAATCAGCTAATAAGTAAATAATTTAATACGTCTAGTGGCTCTGTTTATAAATGTAGAAGCTTCATAATTATATTATATTATACTATCCTTATTAATCAAATCATTATTATCTAGTATAAATTATAAGAAATACTATTAGTAATATTAATACAAGAATCAGGCTTATTAAGATCTGATTCATTATTTTTTACCAAAAAAGAGTCTACAAATAAAAAAAATTAGTTTACTAACATTAGAATCTATTAAATATAAATTAATTTACTTGAAAATGGACTATTAACTGGTTTCGGAGAAATATGTGCTTAATAAATTATTAAAAATATACGTCTAGATACCCTATTTTGAACCAATGTATTATCTTTAAATGATAAAGATTCTATTTTAATAAACTAAAAGTATACCATTAGTTGTAGCTGATTGATTAGATCCTATTAAATATAAATTAATTTACTTGAAAATGGACTATTAACTGGTTTCGGAGAAACAGGTGCTTAATAAAATATTAAAAATATACGTCTAGATACCCTATTTTGAACCAATGTATTATCTTTAAATGACACTGGTTCTATTTTAATAAACTAAAAGTATACCATTAGTTGTAGCTGATTGATTAGAATCTAGTTAAAATAAATTAATTTACTTGAAAATGGACTATTAACTGGTTTCGGAGAAACAGGAGCTTAATAAATTAGTAAAATAAATACGCCCAGATACCTTATTTTGAATCAATGTATTATCCTTAATTGATAAAGATTCTATTTTTAAAAAAATAGTTTACCATTAGTTGTAGCTGATTGATTAGATCCTATTCAATATAAATTAATTTACTTGAAAATGGACTATTAACTGGTTTCGGAGAAACAGGTGCTTAATAAATTATTAGAATAAATACGTTTAGATACACTGTTTTGAATAACTGTATTATCCTTAATTGATAAAGATTCTATTTTAAAAAAAATAGTTTACCATTAGTTGTAGCTGATTGATTAGATCCTATTCAATATAAATTAATTTACTTGAAAATGGACTATTAACTGGTTTCGGAGAAACAGGTGCTTAATAAATTATTAGAATAAATACGTTTAGATACACTGTTTTGAATAACTGTATTATCCTTAATTGATAAAGATTCTATTTAAAAAAAAATAGTTTACCATTATTTGAAAGTGATTGATTAGGTTCTAGTTAATATAAATTAATTTACTTGAAAATGGACTATTAACTGGTTTCGGAGAAACAGGTGCTTAATAAATTATTAAAAATATACGTCTAGATACCCTTTTTTGAACCAATGTATTATCTTTAAATGATAAAGATTCTATTTAAAAAAAAATAGTTTACTATTAGTTGTAGCTGATTGATTAGATCCTAGTTAATATAAATTAATTTACTTGAAAATGGACTATTAACTGCTTTCGGAGTATCAGGTGCTTAATAAATTATTAAAATAAATACGTCTAGATACCCTATTTTGAACCAATGTATTATCTTTTAATGAGACTGGTTCTATTTTAATAAACTAAAAGTATACCATTAGTTGTAGCTGATTGATTAGATCCTAGTTGATATAAATTAATTTACTTGAAAATGGACTATTAACTGGTTTCGGAGAAACAGGTGCTTAATAAATTAATAAAATAAATACGTCTGGAAACTCTATTTTGAATCAATGTATTATCCTTATTTGAGAAAGATTCTATTTTAAAAAAAATAGTTTACCATTAGTTGTAGCTGATTGATTAGATTCTAGTTGATACAAATTAATTTACTTGAAAATTGACTATTAACTGGTTTCGGAGAAACAGGTGCTTAATAAATTAATAAAATAAATACGTCTGGAAACTCTATTTTGAATAACTGTATTATCCTTTAATGATAGAGATTCTATTTTAAAAAAAAATAGTTTACCATTAGTTGTAGCTGATTGATTAGAATCTAGTTAATATAAATTAATTTACTTGAAAATGGACTATTAACTGCTTTCGGAGAAACAGTTGCTTAATAAATTATTAAAAATATACGTCTAGATACCCTATTTTGAACGAATATATTATCTTTAAATGACTCTGGTTCTATTTAAATAAACAAATAGTATACCATTAATCTTAATAATATCTGTTACAATAGTAACGTAATAAAATTTTTTTAATATTTACCTCTTTTTTGTTTATTATGCTCAGAGTCCATTTCTATAAAAAAATCATTTTCTTTCTACTTTTGATATCATTTAAAATCAGATGTTCTTTTGTATTTTCATGGACTAATTATTTTTAATAAATACCATTAATAGATGTATTGAAATCAATTAATGGTTCTTCATTTATAGTTGATTTTAATAAGTCTTAATTTTAATAAAAAAATTTATACTTTCATTTTCTTTTGTTTTATTTAAAGAAACTAATTTTTTATCTCCAATTTTTGTGACTATAAGATTCGCCTTAAATGTGTACTTTGTGGCTTTATTTCAGATTTGCTATCACCATCTATAAATAAAATAATTTTATACTATTTTTAAATAGTTTTTTTTCTTTTGCTAAGATTTTTATTTTAACTGTACATTGATTTTGTTCAAAATCTTCCTCTACTAAAATATTATTATAATTAATTAAAATATTAAGATTACCTTTGACTAAATTACTGGTTGGTTTATTGATATTGTTCTCTAAAAAATATTAGTTTGATTAATAGATGTAATGAATTACTGGCAAATATAACTAAAATTATCTATTTATTTACATGGTGTCGTTTTATTCGTTATATATGAACTGCTTTTTTTCACTAAAGATTGTATAATTTTTACAATTTGAATTATTTGATTTCAGCCAGATATTATTATTATCATCTATTCTATTTGTTTTTTCCCTATTTTGATTTTCTTTTAGGAATATAAATCATTACCTTTATATAAACTAGTAGAAATGTTGACATCTAAACTAGATTTTAATTCTTTTTCAGATTTAGGTTCATTTAATGTTGGTTCAAGCTATAAAGTTATTCAAATAATACTATTTTATTAATGTCTGATTCCATAATCGATATTTTTGGATCTTTGTGCTGTAAATCTTCTATAGTTTCTATTGGAAGTTTACCTGATATTAAAGAATCTACATTCTATAATATTAAAATAATAATTACAAGACTTAGTCTGTTTCTTACGTTAGAAGGAAGATTCCTATTTTTGGGACCTCTAATCCTAGAAATAGGTGCACTGTCAGAGGTGGTCATTTTAATAGTAAAATCTAATGATCTATTTAACCAAATACCATTAATGGTATTAGAATCAAGAGTTACGTCTGAATCCTATAGTTAAATTAGTATATAAGAAAAATTAAATCAAGTATAAATATATTGTATTTAAAATTACTTTTGTAATTTTTTCTTGAACATCATCTCCAGTTTTGTCTAAACTAGTTATTTTTTTTTTTATTAATGGCAATGTTTGATTTCCCATGCTAGCTGAAAGGTGTCTCTGTTGTATTACTCCCATGTTTTTTTCCAAAAACCCTTTCATATCTGAGTATTTTTAATAAAAGTTTTACCATTTTTTTTCATTTTAAGTAATTTTAATAAGGATTAATGATTATTTATAGGATATGTTAAAAATTAAAAATTTTTTAAAAATAATTTATAATTTAATTATTATTAAAGTTATTTATTTTCTGAATAAGTTAAAATCCAAATGATTCATTGGTAAGTTTTAAAGTCTATGCGCGATTTTAAAGATGGTAAGAACTATTGTAACAAAATCTAAAAAACCAAATAAGAAATCTTTTGATGTTATCGAAAAAAAGATTACTGAGTAAGAAATAAATTTTTTTTAATTTAGGTAACTTTATTTAGATTTTCATTACCCACTTGTTTAATTGAAGTTTTAACAAATTCGTTGTCAAATACTTCACCAAAAACAGAATCAAAAGATAAATCAATAAAAGCTATATTTTCTTCATACTTAAATTATATATATGGTAGCGTAGTTGAAAAAAAATCTTTGAAAAATTATGAAGTTTATATGGACATAAAATCTTCAAAAAAGATCTTATCAAATATTGAAATGACCGCAAATACATTTACCATAGTTTACGAGGTAATTTTAGGATTGGAAGACTATTTTAATTATTTATTTCCAAAAATTTGTTTAACAAAATTGGAAATGGATTATGTGAAAAATAATGATACCTTAACAAGTGATATAATTTATAGTGAACAATATGGTTTAGCATATTTATTAAGAATGTTTACAAAATTGAAGGAATTTTTGAAATGGTGTGGACAATTTAATTTAACGGAAAAATCTCCTTATATATTTTTAGTATATAAAAGTTTCATGGTATGGTTAGAAAATAATTACACAGAATTTATATAGTTTATTTTAGCATAATTTTAATTAAAATAGTCTGAAAATAAAAATAAATTTTATTATAAATAAATCAAGTATAAATATTATAGATAAGAATAAATTTTATAATTTTAATATAATATAAAAATAAATAAATTTAAAAAGATCTTAGGTATTTTCAAAAATAATTTTTAAATTTTCAAAACTAACTAAGTTCACCTTTCTTTGATATTTTGATATAAAAATAAGTGAAATATTTAGTTTAATAAATAAAATATATATATACCGTATTTCCTCAGTTAAACGCCGCGGCGTTTATTTAGTTTCAACATTTTCAGCTGCGGCGTTTATTCGGGGCGGCGTTTATTATTAATGGGATTTTTTAATGAAGA
>CAKKLC010004916.1:5205-16622 GCA_918559645.1 Ceratonova shasta | reverse complement strand
AATAAAAAAATTTTTCAATATTTTACTTCTTTCTGTTTTTGGAAAGATATTTTTGGCCTTCATTGCTCAAAAGGTTGGACACCCCTGCTCTAATCTTTTTTCCCCCTAGGGGGAAAAAGAAAAGAGATCCGAAATATTTTGAAGTTCTTAGATATCGGAAGAGTTGCGTTGTCTAAATTTCACCAACTCATAATTTCAAAGATAGCTGAGTACTTTAAGAACAATCCGCTGGTTCTTGGTGGCCCTGTATGTATAGTCCAAATCGACGAGACTATGCTTAATCATAAAGTCAAATCTCATAGTAAAAGAGCTCCAAAAAGGCAATTTTTTATTGATTTGCATTGTGGATACTTCGTTTGCGCCAGCTAAGGGATTCTGCTGTCTAGTTGAAAACAGAACCGCTGCCCATATGCTTCCTATTATCTACATAGTTGTAAGAACTAGAAGTATAATATATACCGATGAGTTTAAATCTTATCAGGGATTGTCAAGCACTGACGATTACAGTAATGTGACTGTTTGTCATAAATACCATTTTGTATATCCTGTTTCCGGTATGCATACACAGAATGTTGAATCTTTCAATAATAAACTAAAAAACAAAATCAAAAACATGAATGGATTGGATAATACTGACCGTTGTCTATTTCTCCTAGCATTTATGTTACTTGATCTATTCAAGCCGTCAACGTATGAAGAAGGAATCAAAATCCTACGAATAAATTATGATTTAAAATTAATTTTCCAATAAACTTAATGTATGTTGTTTAATTTTTTATTTATTAATCGCTCAATTTTTATACTCCCAGATCACCAAATATACATGATCCTGGAATTTTTGCACCGACAGTAGTCGAGTGGAAGCACGCAATTAGAAGATTTCAAAGTAGGCTTTATAAAAATTTAAGAGCTAACAAATAAGTCGTCCAAACATGACAGTTGAAATCGACAAAGCTTATTTGTAGACGAAAAGAAAGAGGATAAGTCGAAGTTTAGTCGGATAATGTTATTGGATTATTTTTAAGATTTGTTGAGAAGCAAAAGAAGTTTTCTATGCAGTAACTTTGATTAGAATGGCAGAGTTTTAAAATGATTTGATTTTAGGCGTGTTTTACCGGTAACACGAATCATTACAGATTAATCGCAAGTTTATAACAAATTATCGTTAATATTTGAACACCGAACAATTAATCACAGTAAAAGATTTGTAAATAAAGTTCATATAAACATACACGCTAACATAATTGGATGACTATGATGTGATCTAAGAGAAAACGTTCCTAGTAATTTAACTGCTTTCAACTTTTAAGAACATACTAAAAAACTACATGATTAATCGAATGATGGAAGTTTTTAATGTTGCAACATATTTAAAAACATAACATAAACAATAAATTAATGAATGTTCTGAATTTTATTTTTGCCCTAACTTTTTTAATATAACAAAAGTATTTTTTTTGTGCAATATTTAAGATCGATAAAATTTAAATGAGTTCAATATAGAGTTTTTCAATCAATTTTAGAATTTTAAAACTTGTAAAAGCATATAATATTAAAAAACAAAAAAACAACTAAAGTCTTTTATTCCAAAATTACGTTTATTAATAAACACACTTTTTAACATATCCAAGCATTTTACCGAAAAAAAGCTGCACAATGTTAGGAAGTTATTTCATCAAATTTACTAATATCAGTAATCTTTATTTAAGGTCATTTTGAGCATTCCCTCTTATTACCAAGTTTTTGCAAACTGAAAACACATTTTTAATCTAATTTAAAAAAGCTGATTATGATGTAAGATACTGAATGTTAAAATTAAAAATGTTCACATCTTGTCTTTTTTCCCTTTAATTGTGAATCCTTGCATTATCTATTATAAAAATGGGTTTAATGAGACTAAAACGAAGGCAAGATTCCCTAATCTTTTTCAAAGAAGTTTTAAAATGTTCTATGTTTGGTGTAAATACATAATATTTATGTTAAATTGTACCATACTTTTTAATCACCGCAAAAACTGAAATATTTCTACTTCTAGCTGCTGGAACAGATATGTAGAAGGAATCGCTTTGCCTACTTCTACCCCTGTTTGCTCTACTTACAACTAAAAGTCCAACTTTATTGAAAAAAAAACAAAATTTCTATCAACATTTTTGACCTGCAAATCTTGAATCTCGTGGTGAATTTTGCTCTGAGGTCAATTGTTCTTTGCTCTAGCATTTAGGTGGGGCTCTTTAGGCTATAGTGGAATTATCTCAGTGCCCAACAAATGTTTTATCAATAACACATTGTTTTGGAAGTTTTGCAAAACACTGGTAGAAAGAGAGCCCAGAGTCATTGTAAACTCTTGATCTACAAAAACCGACAATTTCTCTTAAATCTCAGCACTGAGTAAGGAATACCTATCACCACAATGCCTAAGAGATTCTAGCAAGTCATTTTTAAGATTTTACTGAAAGATGCTGTAAATAGTTTTATAGCTTTTTCGGTACGTATCTGCAATTTCTTAAACAGAATTCCTTTCCAGTTTCTTGGCCACTATTCTTTTGTTATCTTCACTGGAAACATGAATTTTCCTCATAACAGACCTAGTAGGATTTTCTCCAGAAATGATTATTTCACCTCCAGGATTTTAAACTATAAAAGAATTATTTCTTTCAAATTTTCCATTTATTCCACTGTTATTTATATTTTCTTTGTTAATGAAGTATAAAAAATTAAATTTTTAAAATATTAATTTTCTTTAACTTTTTTTTTCTGAAATTGATTACAAGTTTCAGAAATCGCGTTGCAAAAATATTGAAATCGATTTCAATATTCCCAAAATGTTCGAAAGCTCTATAAATTAAATTATTATATTACATAATATTAAATAAAATTATCATATCATTATATTTTTAATAAATTAAATGTTTATCAAATTAAAATACCATATTTTTTATTCAGTTAAATTACTATATTTTTGTTAAATTAAATTATTATATTTTTATTAAATTAAATTATTATATTTTTATTAATTTAAATTATTAAATTAAATTACTATATTTTCATTAAATTATATTTTTATAAAATAAAATTATTTACAGTGTTTTTTGATCAATTAAGTCAATGTTGCAATCAATTAAGTCAATGTTGCAACCGATTAAGTCAGTAAAAAAATTATTTAAAAAAAAACTAAATTAATTAAAATAAATTTGTTAAATAGTTTTCACACATGTCTGAAGCATGTCATTTTAAGAATAAATGTCATATGAAACGCACGATGAGTCACTGAGCGGAGAAAACGAAAGAGAGGAAAAAAAACAAATCTTAATAAATACCAGAACGTCTGTTTCTACTGAAATTAGAAAACGTGTTATTTGTCTTGCACTTGAAGGAAACGGGTGTACACAATTTCAAGAATTATTGGCTTACCAAGAACAACTGTATCTTCGATTGTTACAAAGTTTTACTTAACAGGAGAAGCTGAAGCAAAAAGCCTCGGAGGAGATCGTTGAGCAAAATTGACGATTGAGCAAAAAAATGTTGTTTGTAGTTGGGTTGATGAGAATTGTCTTCTTACTCTGAAAGATATAACAACACGTGTGGAAGAAGAATTTGGGGTTTTAGTATGAAAATCGACAGTGGATAGGATTTTGAGAAGTTTCCATTACACGATTAAGAACGTTCTTCCTGTTCCAGTTGCACGAAATACAGAGCGTGTAATTGAAGCTCAATTAATTTATGCTTTAGAGTTTCGCCAACTGGAACAAACTACACCACTGGAGTCTTTTTTGTTTTTGGATGAAGTTGGTTTTTATGTATGCACGCGTCCTAAAAAAGGAAGGTGAATTGCTGGCAAACGCGCTACAACTACAGTACCTCTGGGAAGAAGTCGGAACATTTCAGTGGTTGCTGGTATGAACAGAAAAAAATTGCTGTATTATAAGGTACATGACCGCGCTGTAAACGATGAAAATTTTCAATGCTGTTTGAGTTAACTCCAGGAAAAATGTGAGTTGAATGGAATTATCTATTCTATTTTGATTCTTGACAACGCAAGAATTAATCATTATCGCAATCTTAAATTTGATAAGTTTTCAGTTTTATATCTTCCACCTTATTTTCCGTTTCTGAATCCAATCGAGAATTGCATTGGTAAATGGAAAAATCTTGTAATAAGAAATGAATGTATAAACGAGGCAGAGTTAAAAAGTAGAAAAAGTTCCTCATTTCTTGAAATAACAACATCTGATTGTAATGCTTACCATCGAAAAATGTTGACATATTTAAATAAGTCAGAAAATAATGAAATTATTTTAATGTTAATTAAGTTTTCGTGGTTTTTATTACGTAATCGGTTGCAACACTGACTTTATTGATTGCAAAATTTCCTTAATTGATCAAAAACACTGTATTACAATTTTGTTATCGTGTTATGCGTAAATAAGAGAATCCAAAAATCGATATTTTAGAATATTTGAAATTTAAGAGATAAAACATGTATCGTTCAAACTATGCATTTCAATATCGTAATAAATTAAATCTGTATATAGTCATGTAAAAAATATTTCTTTAATTTGATTTAAGGTTGGTTCCTACTTTTTTTTAAAAAATTGCATGTTAAAAGAAATTGTTAAGCTGGATTGGATTTTGTTTGCTATGGTTGCCCTCCCCGCTTAAAAAAAATCTATACGGTTTTGAAAATTATATTGGAATTTTTATTTTTAATAATGGGTGTTTATTTGCGCGATTTTTTTAGCAATATTGGAGGACTTTATTATTTTCAAAGTTATGCGTCATATTTATTTCTTCATTATTGCGAATTCGTTATACAAAATCAATGTGGTATTTAATTTACATCGAAAAAATCATTTATAATAAATTATTAAGAATAAATATCACTATAAACAAGATTAAAAAAATGTTAAAAATGAAAAATATTAACAAAAATAATCAAGGCAATTAATTAGTTATAATAACTAAGGCCAACTTTTGCAAATTTTTGCAAATTTTTTTTGCACCTTCAATGAGTCAAAATAGTTTCAAAATTCAAAGTTTAATACGTTTATATACTTCAAAGTATAAAAATGAATAATTGTATCGGGCAAGAAATCTCGCTAGTTTGTTCTCTATGCTGCTGTAAAGTTGATTTTAATAGTAAATATTCTGTTGAAAAACATAGAAAGAGCAAAAAACACACATGTTATATTCTTATACTTTTCTTAGTGATCCAAATGAAGAATTCAATTTAAAATTAATTGATGCGCATTTATCAGCAGACATCCCATTTTATAAATTTTGAAACAAGAAATATATTGAAATGTATAGTCGTATGGGATATGAACTTGAATCAGAGTCAACAGCCAGAAAATTGATTTAAAAGCTCTTTGAGTCTAAGCTGAAATCACTTAAAGAATTATTTTTTAATGAAAATTTTGTTATTATATTTTATGAATCAGAAATTAAAAGTAAAAAAATACTGCAATACTCTTGCTGGATTATGCAGTTCACCACAGAGAATTTATTTGATAGATTCAGAAGAAATAGAAAAAAATGTCACTTATTAGATAGTCAATAAAGTGATTTTAAATTCTCTTAATAAACTAGATGTTTCATTAGATAATGTGGAATTGGTGATATCTGATTCTGCAACTTATATGTCAAAGGCGGTTGTTGATTTGAAATTAATTTATCTAAATATTTTTCATATAAAATGCTTAGCACATCTAGTTCATAATTGTGCAATTAAGTTAAAAAAAAATTTCCTAATGTAAATGATTTAATTACATCAGTTAAATTTATTAGTTTTAAAAATAAAAGAATTCAATCCAAATTTAATGAAAAAGAAAAACCACCAGCTTTTATAATTACAAGATGGTCAAGTAGGTTTAAAGCGACAATGTATTATGCTGAACATCTTCCTTTAGTAAATAAAAATTATTGATTCGTGTAAACCAGAAGGTATTTTGATGGAAAAAGCAAAGATATCAATAAATTGCTCTTCTTTAACATACGAGTTAGTTTACATCTAAGAATGTTATGAAAATTTAATCCCAATTCTTGAGAAATTTAAAAATTCTTTTTACAGTATAAAGACTGGCTATGAAGCTCTAAACAATCCTGATTTTAAATCAGATCCTGCAAGTATTCAAAATTATCTTAAAAAAAGACTTGAAGGCAACGATATAAAAACTTTGGCTTTGATGAATAATCCAAACACAAGTCCTTCTAGATATTTGAACTTAATAAATTGCCCTCCAACATCTTTATCAGTCAAAAGAAGGTGTTCTATGCTTAAAAAACCTCTTGCAAAAGATAGAAATTTCATTATAGAAAATTATGTAAAATATTTTTTTCACTATATAATTCTAAATTGAATTATACAAAAATTTTTGATGATTCGAATTCTCATGAAAAAAATATTAACAACAATGATAATTAAAATAATTATCTTATTTTTTTCTATACTTTTAATTTTTTTAAAATATTTTCAAATTTACACCAAAATTTTTTTATACTTATTTAATATTCTTTTTTTTCATTTTTAATTGTTTTTCCAATCTTTCATGATTTTTTTTAATAATTTTTTTCACTTTCTTATCTAATTTTATCCGATTTATTTTCGTAACTTTTAGATTACCATAGTTGTAACCTATTTTCTTTGGGGCCTTCAAGAAACCTCCCCACAAATTCTTCTTAGTTTGTCTCCTTCATATATAGTACCAGAGGAATTCATTAATCCCTTGGTTGTTTCTATTGCGAGAAACTATAAGAGTTTTGATTCCATTATTAAATCTTTCTACTGTATTGGCGCAGACGCTAGTTTCAGGATATTTAAACAATTTGGAATGATTGACCGTTTGGTAGGTTAAATTCAAGACTCGACAGGCTGAATTATATGCTTATCATTCGTCCGTATAAATTATAGATACAGGTAGGACGTGCCTTTCTATAACATCTTTTAAAGTATTGGAATTTATATTAAGAATTTTTTCCAAAAATATTTTTTTTCAGGAGTTCTTTCAATGCCTGCCAAAACTTAAACTCCATCTACATGGTAGCACCTATTTTTTTCTCTTTTCCCAAGTTTCGTTTCATTATTTTCAACAATTACTTGGTCACCATGAATCATGACATTACTAAAATCAACCAAATCTGCCAACAACTACTTTAGATAAGCAGACCAGTATGTGAACGTCTTATTTGAACATCATATCATACCAATAATTCTTGAGATATGTACTTTGTTTAAAAAAATAATAAACGAACTCAAGTATTTTATTGACAAGTAACCTGGAACCAGAAAAGAAAGAACTTGCAAAAATGGACCTTTCATTTCTACAATTTTTCTTTCCGCATCTGTAAGCTCTCCTTTCAATAATTATCTTTGTAGAAGACCGAAATTTAGGAAATTTTGATTTCTATTGAATAATAGACTCCTCTATTAAATATACAACGGCAGTATCATCAGATTCAACAATACGTCTTAAAGCTTTTGGTAACAAACCTATCTTTATTATTAATGGCATGTAAATAAAATTATTTTTTAATTTTATACATTTGTATAAACACTATTATAAATTAATTAAAACTTATTTAAATATGAAAAATTATTTAAAAATAACATAATTATAAAAATAAATATCAGGGGTTTAAATTTAATCTTTTGGTGGGAAGCAATAAAAAATATAAATATCAATTTGTAGGAATCTCTGGATAGATAATTAAAAAAAGAAACAATATAAGAATGAAATAGATATGTAAATATGAAACGAGAAAAAGAAAAATGAGTTTTTCTTATTTATTATGGGTTTTTTAGATGAAATAATATTATCTTTCTAAACAAGTTTATCGCGCGAATTAACAAACTGATTAAAAAACCAGGATAAGTTGTCATAAAGACAATAGATGTATAATATCACCAAAAGGATGTATCCCTGTGATAAATATCCAGGGGCTATACTACACTTCAGCCGCCAAGTTTAAAATCCGAACAAAAAAATTTAAAAATAGAAGAAAATATAGGTCTGGGAATTAAAATATCACAAGCTTTTTTATATAAAACTTGGAATATTTATGGATTTTAATGGCACTAATTAATAAGGAAATTTCATTTAATAGTCAAAGAAGGTTTGCTTTACAAAAGAAGATACGTAAAATCTAGAAGAATCAGTAAAGTTGTGATTATGAACATGAAAGAAAAGTAAGAATATTTGATGAGTTACATGGTAAATGATATCGTAATATTATATCGTGAGATAAATGCGTTATTATAAATTTTGTCAACAAGATTTTACAATATCGAATGGTTTGATATTAAAACTGTCATAAAAATTGTATAATTATTCTAAAAAGATTTTAAATATTTTAGATTAACATCACATTTATGACTTATTTTTACAATTTAAAACGATGGATTTGAATACATTCTAAATTTTATAACTATAATACTTATTTGACGTCCTTAAAAAAATTGGACATAATTTTAAGGATCTTTTTATTTTTTTTTTACCCTGAAGTGAAAATTACCGGAAAGAAATTTAAATGATTTTTATACCATTATGACAAATAGTTACTATCGTACAGAAATTCTTCCAGCAATCATAGCTGATTCTACAGTTAAACTTGGATTTTTACAATTAGTTGGTATTCTTAAACAACAAAAAATTTGTCTTTCATGAGGTTTAAAAACTAATCTAGTTATTTATAATCGTAGCGAAACTCAAAGCTTAGAGATGTATGCACCATACACGTTTAATTTATAGATAGTACATTTCTGATCGTATTGATGTTTTTTTTCATCGGATTTAAACGTATTTCTGCAAACTTTTGTTAATATTTTGTAGAAGTGTAAGAGTAACATGACGCAAACAATTATTTTGACACAAAAAATATTTCATTCTAAACAACAAGCACAATTTACCCGAAAATAAAAAAAAACTGTAGGTGACGTTTCCGACAACCCCAATTTTTTTGGGTATGACTGGAATTGTATGTCAAATGGATCAAAGTCTATTTAGATAAAAGCCGAAAAACCATAGCAGAAGAGCACCAAGCATTTATAATGACTATTTGGCATTGCTAATACAAGCTTTATACATCCAAAAATTTATTTTGAAGATGTTGAAAACAGAAATGCAGAAAATATCTTGCCAATTTTTACAAAAATCTGTAGATGCTTTACAATTCTAATGAGTGATGAGTGGGATGCTTATTCTAATGTTTCTAGTTTTAACTTTCAATATTAAACTGTAAATTAGTCTTTAAATTTTAATGATGCTAATTCAATGGCACACACTCAGATTATTGAAAATTACTAGGCGAAAGCAAAATTAAGAGTAAAGAAAATAAAATGTGTTTTAGGTGAAAAATTAAAGAATATTTGGATAAATGGATGTGGAAAGATACTGTAATGCGTGGAGATTTGAAGAAATTTATTGATTTGGTTAAAGATTTTAATAAAATTGGTATTTTAAAAAGTAAATTTAATTATAGTTTAATGTGTTTGTCAAAGAAAAATTATAAGTTTATTAATTTCATAAAAATGATATAAAAATATTAGGAACAAAATTTGAAAAAAATTTCTGGGGTAAAAAAAACGGAAAGATCAAATTTTTATAATTACCTTGGAAATAATGTTGTCAATATGCTTTTGACTATGGGAAAACTATTACGACAACTTAACAATGGTTAGAAACGAAATAACAGCATTATATAGTAAGTTCAAAATATAAAAAAATATTTAAATCACAAACTATTTTTGAAATCCAGGGTTTGGTAGTTATTTTTAGTTAAAAAAATCAAAAGAATATTACTTTTTATTATGTAATTTAAAAATACTTTATGTTCATGTATTAAACTATTTAAATTTTTATTATATAAAATGTAATTAAAGGTTTTGTTTTGATGGATTTAATGTTGATGCTAATCATTATTGTCAAATAAAAAGAATCAAAAATTAAGTTTTACAGAAAAAGCATAAATTTACATTATTCTTAAGATATTATTATTATCAAAAATGAACTAAGAAAATAAAATTACAAGAAGAGGTTTGAAAATCCCTGAAAATTATCCTTCTGCTTAAAAAAGTTATCTATCATGTCTTTTTTTGTTTCCAATATTTATTTGTAAGAAATGATTGATAGGGATTTTAACTAATATTTATTATTTCCCAAGTCAATACTTTACACTACACCATTGTTTTCCAAGGTGAGCACAGAAATTTTTTGGAAATAAAAACCAGTTTGTAATTTTTTCTATTTTATTAAAATATTGATGCTAAAAAGCAATGATATTTTATATTATTATAATTTATATACATTTACACCATATGTTTCTATAATAATTTTTTTTGTAGTGAACTAGAGGATTTTTGATTATTTAAGTGGGCATAGATGACATTTGCTTAAAAAAAACAATACACTACACAATAAAAAATTGAATCCAATATACGTTCTAAAAATGTATATGAATATAAACCATTAACAGCTTTGTAATTTAGAAAAAAAATTACATTAAATTCTAGAATTTTATTTAAAATTAGAATTTACATTTCATTTAATTCATTTTTTACTAAAAAATATCTTTAATATTTAAACTCATTTTCTAAATTGGATTTCAAAAAATAAACGGAATCCAATTATAAAATAGTTGTTAGAAAAAAAAGTTTAATGCTTTTTCAATAATTTAAATTGAAAATTGGAAGGTTTATAACATCAAATGAATGATATAAGAGTTGAAAAAGAATTTATAATCATTTTAATATTTCTAATATTTATGTACCCGGCAAACAGTTTATTTATAATAAAACCATTTAATTTTATTAAGTAGGATTATAAAAATAAAAATCTATCATAAATATGCCAATCAGATAAATAATTGTAGTATTACTTTTATAAAACTGCTTTATTAATTTGGTTATTTTGTTCAAATTATAATGATACAGTGTAGATTCACTCAAAATTTTAAACAAATATACTTTTATACTTAAAAATCGGTTGCTATAATAAAAATGCTCTTAAAACAATACTGCTAAACAATGAATACATCTTCAACAAAATGTTATTAAAGTTTTACATAAATTTCATCATTCATTAATAAGAATTTTAGAAAAGTAAAATTATCATTTGAAGAGTTAAAAATTATATAAATATTGATATATAGTTCTTAAGACCAAAAATTATATAAAAATTGATATCTAGGTCTTTAAGACCAAAAATTATATAAAAATTGATATTTAGGTCTTAAGACCAAAAATTATATAAAAATTGATATCTAGGTCTTAAGACCAAAAATTATATAAAAATTGGGTTTATGCGTAAAAAAGGCCGTCTTTGGAAAAAAAAGCCGTCTTTGGATAAAAAAAGCCGTCTTTGCAATTTTTCCCAAATTTTTGATTGATTAAAGCTTTTATGATTTATTTTTGATTAATTAAAACT
>CAKKLC010004902.1:2486-14343 GCA_918559645.1 Ceratonova shasta | reverse complement strand
TAAAAACGGTGTATTGCGCAAAAAAATTTTCCCCCGTTTTTTCCGCATTATTTTCAGTTTTTATATTTTTTTTTTAAAATAAATAATGGAATTTAGCAATAGTACAATGGGAAATCCAATTTTAACAAATAATCATTTTACGTATCGATTAAGCAAGGAAAAATAGTTAAAGAGGACATTTAGATGCTTAAACAAGAAATGTTGCTACTCTATTATAATAGATTCATGCTATTATATAACCTATAGAAACAACCACAACCATTCTCCGGACGAGAATAAAACTACTAGAAGATGTGTGAAAGAGCTTATCTGTGTTAGAGGCACGTCTACATCGAAAAGTAACATAGATATCGTAACAAATATAACTTCCACAATCAATGACAATGAATTGCAACATCTTCCCTCCTTCAGTTACATAAAAGATCTAATTACGAGGCGAAGGAATACTATTATGGGGAATTTTAATCCACATGTTGAAGACATACCCCTTTTGCTGCAGAAAACCACAAATGGCAGCCAATTTTTACGCCATGATAGTGGAATTTCAGATCCAAACCGTAATCTAATATTTTATTCCGAGTTTGCTGTACCTTTTTTGAAAAAATGTGAGACTTTCTGTTGTGACGGTACGTTTAAGATATGTCCCAAGATTTCTATCAAGTATTTACACTGCATGGACTCATTTTCGGAAAGATGGTTCCATTAGTGTATGCTCTACTCTCTAAGAAAACAGAATTTTTTTATAATGCGATCTTTCTATATTTGAAAGAAAAACTAGGTATAAATCCAAGTTACGTAATTAGTGACTTTAAACTTGGGATATTCAATGCTTCTTTTACAAACTTTCCCAAATGCTCACACAATTTCTGTTAATTCTATTTCGGACAAGCAATCTGGAGAAATTTGCAGAATTGTGGGCTTCAGCAGAGGTATAAGACAGATGAAATTATACGAATACTAATACGTAGAATATTGAATTTAGCTTATCTGCCTGCTTGTGATGTTATGGACGCTTTTTACATGAGAAAATAAAAGTTTATATCACTACATAATAATTATTAGTAAGTACAGTTAGTTTAATATTTTGAAAAAAATTATATTTGTACATGGAATACTGAAACCGGGCAGTTTAAAGCCCCTAAATTCGCTATTCATCATTGGTCTGCGTATGAGAGGGTGCTAAACTGTATCCCAACTACTCTAAATGCAGTGGGAGCATGGCATCGCACTATTAATGGAAGAAGTACTACTACCCGTCCAAATATTGCCTGATTAATTACAATTTTCCAATATAAGAAGAAATGGTGTGAGTAGAGTTATGTAGAAGAAAGGCAGGACATTAGTTTTGGTAGGAAAAAACTTAAGTATGATGAAAAACTTAGGTGTATAGTGGTGAGTAGAAATCTTTTTTAGTGAAGAAGAGTATTTTAGTTGTTTGGACAAAGCTACGAGGTGGAAATTTGAATAAATCAATTTACAAGGAATTATATTTCTCTTAAATTACTATATTTTTTCGATTTTTTATAATTTACTATGACAAAAAATATTCTCCTAATTTTTGCGCAAATAATCATTTTTTTTTTGCGTATTGCGCGCTAAAAGGTCTGACATATTTAACAAGGATTTAAATTATTTTTGTAAAATTATGCTATTTAATATTTCCTTTTTAATATAACTATTAAAATCAATTATAAATAAATCAAATATGAACTTTTTTTTAATGAAATCACTAACCAATATAGCCATTAAAAATTTATAAAATTAATTGGTTATTTTTATTATCTTTAAAATTGAAATATATGACATTTAATGATTATAATTCTATTATAAGATAAAATTACTTCAATTAAGAAAATTGTCTTAATTGATATTACAATCAAGTTAAGTTTTAAAAAAAATATATAATAAAATGCAAATTGATCATTTCTTTAGATTCATAAGTTATTTTTATATTCTTTTCTTAAAATCCTTTATTTAAATATTTTTCTTCTTTAATAATATCCAATTTTTTAACGATTTTATAAATATTTAAAATCTAAATTTTTATTTTTATTATAAGATTATATATTTAATCGAATACTAGAAGATTTGGTTTTAAATACTTTTTATTTTATACCCTATTTTTAAATTATTAAAGGATAACATAGATAACCCATAGTGTTTAATTAAAAATAACTTTAAGATCTTAGGATGTGTATGAATTTGCCTTGAATATGATTTAAATGTTGATATATAACTGAATTAATAAACAATATCAAACTATCTTTATTAAAGATTATATAAATTAACAAGAAAAATATACTCATATGTTATTGATTTATTATTAATATTTAAATCATTTATTATGTTTTATCGGCTATTATAATATTTATTTGTAAAAATTTAATATTTGCTCTCAAAAGACAACAAGTATCAATTTATTTACAAAATTATATATATATTTGGATAGTCAAATAAATTTTTACCTTTTTATTTTATAAATTGAAAATATTTATTTTCAATACATTTTAAAAAAATTTATCTATATTGGGTTTACATATCAAAGTGAGAAAGAATCATAATAATCTTTTGGCGGGAAAATTTTACATATCAAAGTGAGAATTTAAAAAAAATTGATTTTATTGATTTTTAATTTAAATAATACAAGATTATTAATTTCGCTTAAAATGATAATTAATTTAATAATTGTGTTAAATGGTAAAAAATATGAGTAGGGAAATTAGGGAATCAATTATACATAAAAAATTTATTGGTGGAAGTGCAAAAGAAATTAGCGAAAATCTTAAAGTTCCGATTTTTACGGTGTATCGAATTATCAAAAAATTTGAACTAACCGGAAAAATACAAAGAGAAAATAAAGGTGGAGTAAGAAATAAAAAATTAACATCTGAGATATCTAAGTTTAATAAAGAGACAATAGATAATGAAGCAGATATTACTCTTAAAAATATTGAGGCAAAAGTATTTCAGCAATTCAATGTCAATATCTCGATAAGCGCAATCAATAATTGTATTAAAGGTTTTAATTATTTATTGAAAAGAATGATTAAGTTGCTTGCCAGAAGGTTTTGCGACTAAATATTAAATGAAAGAAGAGATTATTCTAGGATGTTTTTGAATATATTATCTACGGTGGATGATGAAAAAATATTTTTTGTTGATAAAACGGGATTTCAAGTTTGTATGAGAAATTCAAGAGGTAGATCACTCATAGGAACAACACCATCAACAATTATTCCTGTAAGTAAAACTATAAACTTTTCAATTTGTGCTTCCATCAATAAATTTGGTATTAAATATTTTAAAGTGCATAAACAAGCATTTAAGGGATCATCTTTTACATATTATATTGAAGAATTCTTTGATACGCTTGGTTTACTAGGAATTGAAAACAGCATCATAATTTGTGACAACGCGTCCATTCATAAGACGGCAGTATTTAACAAAATATCAAATCAAATAATTTTCTTGTATCCTTACTCTCCTATGCTGAAACTAATTCAGAAAATATTACCGAAGTGGAAAAATATCGTTAAATCAGGAAAACCAATAAATGAAAATGATTTGATTTGATTGAAAAAATTGATTTTGCTTTTAAATTAATTACAGTAGAAGACTGCAAAACTTGTTATCTTCATATGATGAAGGAAATAAATGAGTTTGAATTCTGATTTTTTTTATTATTTTTTAACTTATTATTTTTGCATAATTAAAAAAAAAAATAAATTCTCACTTTGATTTGCAAGGTTTCTCACTTTAATATGTAAAATTTCCTCACCAAAAGATTATTATCAATCTTTCTCACTTTGACATGTAAACCCTGTAATATGTATTTTAATAACAATATTATTAAAAATGATATTAGAAATACAATATTTAATAATTCTATTCCATATTCTTAAATTTTATCAAAAATATAACAATTAATATTGATTTATTAAGTATTTTATAATAAAATCCACATTTTTCCCAGTTAAAACATTTTCCAGTAGTAGATTATTTTATGGAACTTTTTTCATGATCATATATCTTCAAAATTTTTTTATATTTTCATTATTGAGTTAACATTGTGTAAATGTAGTATATTCTTTTATAAGGACTTTTGAACTCCTATTATTTTTCAAAAATGTAATTTTGTCCCTATAAATTACAAACCTTTTGGATAATTGTAAGACATTTTAATATGCAAATATTTCAAATCTTAACATTATTTTAAGATGATAACTAGCAAAGGTGAAATATTTGTAAAATATACGTTTAATTTTATAATATCTAGATTACCTTTGTAAAATCATATTCATTCATTTCTTACATTCAATTCCTGGTTGTAAGAACTAATTTTGAAAGACTTAATACATTTTATAACAACTTTTTAAATATATATATAGTAGTAATTAAATTGAAAGAATTTTTAAATTATTGATTTATAATCATACTATTAATATATTTTTATTAAATACAAAGATTATATAATAAATTTTATTAACTTTTATAATTTTCTAAAATACTTCATAAACTAAAACAAATTAATTGATAATTATAACAAGATAGTTTTCATTATTTTACGTTGAGTTATAAATAATTAAGTATTTTAATTTATTAAATTTAACATTTTCAATATCTAGATATAATTTATTATTTTTATAACAAATTGATAATTAATTGTTGATATTTAAACTTCTCACGGTAACATATGTTGGTAATAGATAAAATATAGTTTTTTTTAATATATTTAAGATTCTAATATAACAGATTGCGTCTTTATGAAACTTACTTGATATTTCTTGAATCTTTTATGCATACACTTTAAAATACATAAATTATTTGTAATAAACACAACATAATATTAATATAATATATAAATATGAATGTAACCATTTTTTCAAGTCATTTTCACCCTTTTGTCTTTAATATTCTTGTTTAACCATTTTCATATATAATTTAATGTAAATTATTAAGTTTTTTATAATAATTTATTCTCCTAGTTATATATTAGATGGAATAAAATATACAAAAATTTACCATTATATTTTGGAACAATTTTTGCGCTAATTTGTTAGGTTAAAAAATTCATTTTTTTATAAATACATAAATTATCTTTAATTTAATATTCTCAATATATTTTTGAACAATAGCATTAGGTAAAATTAATATTTTTACTTTTTATTGGTATAAAATGAAATCATAACTAAATTCAAACATTTTTGCTAATTTTTTATTTTATTAAATATACATTACTTTTTAATAATAACCATTTGATTTAATAAGTTTATACATTTTAGTAAATTTTTTTACCTAATTATAATTTTATTTAGGTTAATTTAAACATTACATTTCCAATCATTATTTACTGTTTTTATTATACTACAATATTAATTTTGAAAATAAAAATAGTATATAATTAATTGTATTTTTTTTAATTGTAATTTAAAAATTACAAGTAACCCGCGTTAAAATTAAAATTTGGTGACATACGAAGAATATTCATAAATAGTTTAATTTTTATTTTTTATGATTAATTGAATAATAAAAATAATTTTCAAAACAAGTTTTATGCCTGATTCTTTGAAAATATTTCGCTCTTGAAAAACTGCATTTATGTTTATAAAATAATAATATATATTAATATATAATAATATCATCATTTTTTATATTCATTTTTCTAAATAAATTTATAATTTTTCTATATTATAGATTAGACAGGTTATTTTCAAGTTATTTAATTTCAAGCTTACATGATAAAAAAAATGAAAAAAAAAGAATTATTAATTTTTATCTACAAATTGTGAAACCTGGAACTATTAGTATATTAAAGTTATATTAAGCGTATATTGATAATAAAAATTTAATAATAAATACCAAATTTCCCATCTTCTAATAAATAAGTTCATTCTATTTTTGAAAAAGATTCTTATCCTTTAAATTTCTTTAAAAAGATATCTATATAGTTATGTACAGTTCAATAAAATATTATTAATTAATTTCTTAGTTGTAAATACTCGTTATTTAAAACCATATAATATTTAGTTAAAATTTTGTATTAATAAAATCAATTTTACTTTATTTTAAAATAAAACAGGTATTTTTTGTTTTAACTTAAGCCATATTTAGATATAATCCTGATTATATAATACTCATATCAACTTTATTGTATTCAATATGACAAATATTAAAGTTAATATAAAAATAATTAAATTATATTAATACAGTAATTTATATTTTTTTATAAAATTCACATGACTCGTTGAACGGGAATACCAAAAATATTATAATTTTAATTTTATGTTTTTTGTAATTCAGTTAAACATTATTATTTTAAATTAAATAAAAAGATTCATTAATTGTTAATATAAAAGTCGATTGAGAGTAAAATTTATTGATATTATGTTTTACTGGATTAAAAAATGTTTTTACATCTATATAAGAGGTCACAACCTTTAATTTCTATCTAATTTTTGTGAAAAATTTAAGCATTATAGTAGGAAATACAGATATGATTATAATTTTTCCAAATAATTAAATTGTTTAAAAAATTTATAAAAAAACTCTCTAATAAATCAATAAAACAATTAAAAAGAGAAAATATGATTATTTACAGTCATTATAATTAATAATAGTTTATATAAGTGATAAATGATTCCTTTATTATTTATAGTATATCTAAAAATAATATAAAAAAATAGTAGTAAACTATTCCCTTTTAAATTTAATATTGTATTTTAAAATAAAAAATTTAATATTTTGTAAATCATGAATTTCTAAAAAATGATTGTTTCAAAGAAAAAACAAAAATATACTACTTGATTTAAACTTTAATTATTTTAAATAGTAAAAAATTGGAATTAAAATTTATAAACAAAAAAGATGTTTTTATTCTTATTTTTTTATCTTTAGATTTATAAAATTCACCATTATACCACACTTAATGTTATTTATAAATTTTGATTTATATTAATGAGACAGTGGGAAATTTTTTTTAAAATCAAATGAAACTTAAATTAAAATTATTCATATAACATTTATTATCAAACTTATTGTAAATTGATATTTTTTAAGATACTAATATTCTTACTTAATTTCAGGAATTATCATAAGACAAACTAAAATAGCTTACTTAATCATTAAAATTTATAAATATCATCCGGAACGAAATATTGTTTAAATATTTATATTGTAAGTATGATTTTGGTAACGTATGAATTTTTTGGGACAACAATTTTACATTATTTTTATTTTTTTTAGAAGAAAAACACTTAAAATGAACAAAATATATATCATTAGAGAAATTATTACCAAAGAGAAAGCATTCTATTTTTCTGTTCTTAGTGTTCTAATAAAAATATATGATAGATAAAGTCCTTTTTGCGATGGTAAGCTTTATTAAAAAAAGGCAAAATCAGGCATGGATTTGATTGGAGTTGAGACTACGATTTACTAATTAAAGATGTCGAAAAACTGTTTCAGTCTACAATAATAGAATCTTTGAAGATTGAAACTTCAATATTGAGACAGTTTTTCACTTGATGATGTGATTACTTATGTTAAAGAATTTGAATGTATTCATAATCTAAAATTGAAAAGTTTGTCTGATTAGTACAATTTATTAGTTATTGCAATATAATCTTATTTTTAATATTTTTTATTTATTGAAAATTTCCCCGCCCCTTCAAAAACTCTTACATTACTAAGATTTTTATATTAGATAATTTTAATATATTTATTGAAATTTTAACATTTTCATATGCTCATAAAAAACTTGTGGAACAATCAAGTAGAATATCAACTATGAAAAATGCATTTTAAATAGTTGACGTTGCTACCATATTCTTGTAGTGACTTTTTTTTATCAAAATGTTAGTATCTAATTACTATTGACATTTTAAATTTTTTTTAGAATATATTATTAAAATGACAGTATTTAATTAAAAACTTTTTAAATCCTTTATAAAAATAAACCTTATTTTATTTATTCATTTATGATGAAATAACCTCAATACTCCAGCTTTAAAACTAGCTTTTTCGAAATGATATATTTTAAATTATCTTGATTAATTTTAGATCTTTGATTTAAATATCTTAGATTCCAGAAACACAAGCCTTACTAATTGATATATTATAAATTCATAATTACCTTTTTGTGAAAATAAATTGTAATTAATCAAATTTTTAAAATATATTGATAATTTTAATAATACGCTTCAAAACATATTCTTAGAGAATAATTCAATTCAAAATATTCTTTTAATCTACACTAGTTAATCAAAATAACAAATTTATCATACTAGTTAAAATAAAAAAGTTTTTATATAATTCATTTTTCAATGATATCTAATCAACTTATTTTTTTTACTTTTATACGAATAATATACCTATCTAATATCTATTTCAATGTATTTCAATTTTTCTACTTAGAAATGAAATTTTTGTTGAAATAAAGTATCTGAAATTATGTAGGAATATTGAAAATTGTTAATCATTAACTCTTGCATAGTTAATGATAAAAATTAAGTTCTTTTATTCTTTTTAAATTTATAGATTTTGGGAATAAAATCCAAAAAACGATAATTTTTAAAATTAGTTATAGAATATTTTGTAATTTGAGTTGGAATGTATATTTTTAAATAGGGACTTAACTGAAAATAGAAAAATATGTTTTAATCTTTGAATTTTACCTACTAGATTTTGCTAAAGTAGTATATAAATCTCATCCTAAATTTCAAATTAAAATATAACCTTTATTAATTTTTAATATATATGTTGTATTTTTATTCTTAAAATTATACATTTTATAATAAAAAGAGATAAATTAATTTTACGCATTTAAAATTAATTTACTTAAATGATTTTAATTTTTTGGTATATTTTATGGGCTTTTCTATAAAAAACTATTCTAATATTTTATTACATATATTATTTCTAACCTAAAACTCAGATCATATTAAATTATATTTTTAGTTAAAAAAACTATGAGACTTCAAAGCTTGTGTGGGATATTTAACTTAATTAATCTTATTCTTAAGAGTTATGTTAATTATTTACGAAATTATGAGGTTTAGTGTTATAAAATAAACCATTTTTTTAAAATCATTATTTTTATCCTATTTCAATTATATTTTTATTTAAATTCAATTTTTTGACTTTTTTCTATTTTATTTACTTATAATTTAAAAATTAGTATATTTGTCTTGATCAACTCAAAATTATACACAGATGTAAGTTTTATTATAAAAATTAATTTCCATATATTATAATTAAAGCTCAAATTTTTGACATGGTATAAAAATCTAATTAATTTTTTATTATTTATTTTATATATAATTTAAAAAATATATATTTTTGTTATAAAATTTCATTGTATAAATATTATTTAATTAATTAATTTATAAATAAAAAAAATATTTCTAAAAAATTATATCAGTTAGATTAATTAATTTAAACTAGTAATATAATAAAAGTTAAAATCTAAAAAATGTATATCTAATATTAAACGACTTAAATTAACAAAAATATCTAAAATAACATTTATTTAGATATAATATTAGTGAATTGATAGTTTTATTTTAAAAGATAATTTTTATGGAATTTATTATATATTTAATTTGTTATTTTATCATAATTTATTACCTTATCAAGATATTAAAATCGTTTTAAAATCCTATTACATACTGATATTATGACGTTTGAAATCAAAAATTTAAAATTTAAATGCTGAAGAATTTTATTGGTAAATTTATGAATTTATCTCATTATTTAATTAATCTTAAAATTTACACTTTTTCATTTTTATGCGCTTTTCCTCATTAGAAAGTCCATCTTAACAAAAATGGTTTTTTTAAATATTATTGTATATCAAAAATACGTTAAAACACAATTTTTTATTAATTCAGTTTATGAATCTAAAGACTAAATTTTGAAATTATTCTTAATAATACAAGGAACGATTTAATTGTGTTTTTTATGATTATTTTGCTTACTTTTTTTTATATAGATGATTGATTGGAAAATTTTACATATAGTCCAAAATTTATCTATTAAATACAAACAGTTTAATAAAGATTGATAAAATTGAAGTTTAGCCTAATTTAATTACAGAAGTTTGAAGTAAAAAGTTGTATATTATATATAATCAAACAAAAATTCAGTCATTTATTTCTCAAATAAAATTGGATTTTTCAGCTTATGTAATTATTTGATATTACGATTAAATAATAAAATAATGTTATCGAAATAAGAGTTTTTTTGTAATTTAAGAAAAAACAAAAATTGAAAATGTAAAATAATTTTTAAATTTTACAGATGTCATTAATAAATATACCTTATTTGTTTTCATATTTATTTTTACTAATTTTATATTTCAAACTATTTCTAATTAATTTTCAAATATAAGTTATTTATATACCTTTTTATTATTATTTATATTCATATTTTCTAATTTAATTAAGCTGTTATTTTTATTTTTTTTAATTATTAGATTATAAACAATAAATTTAAAAAATTGTTATTTATTAATTATCTTTGTTATAAAATTACTTAAAAATAATAAATTATTAAATTATGACCATTTTCTATATAATATTTCAAGTTTTTCAATGTAATTTAAATATTGTAAAGTAATACCTACTCTTTTAGGTTATAATATTCAAATTTATGGTAAATAGCTATATATATTTAATTATTTTTGTTAAATTACTAACATTTGATGTAATTCTATCAAAGGATTGTAAGTTTTTAATGATAAAATTGCCTTTTTCGTGATCTTATAGAGATTTTTAGAACATATATCACTTTTGACTCTAATATTTCAATTTTACATACCATATTGTTTATTCTTTTAGAAAAATAAAATATCGATTTCAACAATGTCGCTATATCATCTGATTTAAAAAATTTAAGAATATTATTATTCAATTATATAAATATTGCTAATATATCAATTTTATTAGATAATAATTATAATAATTAAATCCTTTATGATAATATTTATCATTTTATAGTTTTGAAAAATTATTTAATAATTAATTAAATAAATAAATAAATTAGATATTAATTTATTTTTTTCTATATTTAAATAATGTTTTAATAATAATAATTTTTTTTTAACTAGAATTCTAATAAACTAAGTTTACATATAATAAATTTGGATCTTAATTATAAAATGCCCCAGAAATTATTAAAAGAATTTTAAAAAATTATAATATAAAAATACTGAAAATCTAAATAATTCATAGTTATAGTAATTTAATAAAAAAAACCAATAAGTTGAATTACTTTTTAAAAATCCTTTAGACAGTCATTCTCCCACCTTATAAAACAACTGAGGTAGTCATCTAATAAAATTCCTTCTATTCCCATCATTTTTTTTGCCCTCAATTTTTGCTTATTCCAGTAAGTTTTTACATATTGTGTGTGAACACCGTTAACGGGGTTAACAAAATTATGGGTATGATTAACAGTAAAATGGTTATAATCTAAACTTCTAAGATTGTTGTATGAAGCCCACTGATCTGTATGTATTATAGATCCGGGTAATACATACGTTTTAATGATATTAAGCAGTGTTTCAGCTCTTCTGTCAGGAACTCTAACCATTACTCCTCTAGCAGGAACAAAGCTCGTATCAACCATTCCGAGAACCCATATTTCATTATCTGTGCGTCGTCCAATATGATATTTTGGTTTGTGTCGAAAAAGTGATTCATCAACATTCACGATTATATTTAGGCCGCCTATTCTAAGAAGAAATCTTGAAAAATACATTCTGCATAGATTTCGCAATTCGGTATAAAATCTTTGGATTGTTTTGATTTTACAATCAACTTCCGCTAAAACAGCGCAACATTGTATTTCTTGTGTAAAC
>CAKKLC010004857.1:19317-33361 GCA_918559645.1 Ceratonova shasta | reverse complement strand
AGAAATATCTTTTAAATCAGGTATTTTTGTATACTTAGAGGCACTTATTTACTAAATAAAGCGAATTTCACTTTTTATAATTTCTGTTAAGGTAGAATACTTGTTTAAATTTTTCAACGTCCCTTAATTAAAATATTTGTGCAAAGCACTTTATTAAATACGTTACAAAAACACCAAAAATGCAATTAATGAAAAAATTACGGTAGCGCATATTTTTACAATCTCTAGGTATTATAATCGGACATAAATTTAAACATTGCAACATATAATGTATTAACTGTAAAAAAATATACGTAATTTTCATGGACGGCAATACTTAAGGAACAGTCTCGCAAATTTAAAACAACTATAATTTGATGAAACTGCTGACCAGCACATCCATCGCAAAGTCAAAGTGCAAAATCTTTTATTTAGTTGAGCGCCTTACTCATTATACTGACTGCCGAAAAACCTTGAAGCCAAACTGTACATTTTTGAGCGTATTACCGTGGTCATTCTAACCGAATGCATATTAAAAAAGCGAGATAAATACCGACGCGGCATGCTACATTTATGTTTACGCAACTTTTTTAAAGTCTCGCGGGTCGGATAAAAGTCCCTGCTGGGCCGTAGTTTGGACACCTCTGTTCTAGACTATTTAATTTTATACTAACATGAAAAATATAATTCAGTAAACAAATAAATTTTTAATTAAAAATTTATTAATGATTATTAAAAACCTTCATAATCACTACTGTATAATTTTAAATCACAAGTTTTTATATATCAACGCTATTATATCAGCTAGTATCAAAAGAATTTAGTTTGAATAGTACAAATTAAAAAGATAAATAGAATTTATTAAAGGAATGTTTATTTTACTTGTTCATAAATGTTTTTTGGTTCGGACATCTCGGATTTGATAAAAAAAAGACAACCGTAAATTGTTAATATAAGTTTTGTTTTAGCTTTATATCTTGTATACATACAATTACAATTTAACTTATTTTTATAATGAATAAAAGATAATGAATGTAAAATACTTTTAATATTATCATACCGAATTTATATATTCATTTGATGTATAAGGGTCAAGTATTTATTATATTGAATTGAAATTAAGTTTAATTTAATTTAATTTAATTTAAATTTGTAATTGGATATATATTGTGTAATTAAAAATTGTTATTCAAATTTCTTAATTAATAATAATACGGAAATATATCGACACATTTGACGTACAAAAGGTAAAATAAATGATAATTAAGACAAGCAATTTGCAAAAAGTAGCTTTTTTGCAAGATTTGCAACTTTTTAAATTTATTTTTGCAAGATTTTCAATTTTATTAATTTTTTTTGCAAATGTTGCAAATTTTGCAACTTTTTAATCCATCACAAATGACTAACGTTTATAGCCAGAATCATATAAAATACAAAAATACATTTCAAACTATCCTAAAGAATTCGTTCTTGGCCCAAATTGCTCATTATTTTATTATGTGTTCAGTGTAAAATTTGATTTTTTAAGAAAATTTTCTGTTGAAAAACATAGAAGCACTAAGAAACATCAAGCAAGCTTTGCTTTAATAAAAAAAAAGTTACTTAGACTCAAAGTTTTTTGGTAGTCGTGAAAAAGATTTCCATTTAATTTTGATTGATTCCTTCATTTTATTTGATATTCAATTATATAAACTTTGAAATAAAAAATTGATTTCATTATTTGATTATATGAAATTTAAAATGCCATCAGAATAAACTACAAGAAACTTAATTGATCCTTTATATAATTAAAAATTGGATTCTTTTTGTAAAATCTTTGCAGGCAGAGAATAGTGTTTGGATTGGATAAATCAGAGATTTCAAACAAAAAATATTGAAATATTCTTGCATCAAATTTTGATCAACCTAATAAATTTTATGCAATCGATCGTTTGGAGTTGAATAATATTGTATCTTCTCAAATTGTTTCTCTATTTGGCTTAGGTTGGAAAAAATTAAATCCAAATTTAACAATAACAATATTATAATTTTTGACTCAGCTAAATATATGTAAAAGCTATTAATGATATAAAACCATTATATCCTCAAATCAGTCCTATTCAATGTATAGCGCATCTTTTTCACAACTTTTCATTTAAGATAAAGGATTTTTTTGCGAATTTTGATTTATTGATTGCCTGCGTCAGAATGTTTAGCATTAAAAACAGAAGTCATTAAGAATTATTTCGCACATATGAGCTCCTTCGATGTTGTTGTAAGTCGTTGTTCTAGTTGGATGAAAGGAGCTCTTTATTATTCTGAATTCTTGCCAAATATTCAAGAAATAATAAACTCTAATGTTTCTCAAGCAATTATTGCAGAAAAGGCTAAGGATGTAGTGAATAATGCATTACTAGCATCTGATCTTGTGATGCTTATAATGTATTATGAAAGTATTATCCTATTATTGAATAATCTTGAAAAATCTAGATTATAATATCAAAAGTGCATATGACGCTGTTCTTAATTTATATTTCTATTCAAATTCTGAAAATATAAGATTATATATTAATCAAAGACTCCAGAAAAGAGATTTACAAAAATTGCATTAATGTAAGATCAAACAATATATCCTGCAATGTATATTAAATTGAAAAACTGGCTATCAACTTCAATATGTGTTGAAAGAAGCTTTTTAATGTTAAAAAAATTATTAGCATAAGATCCACATTTTAAAAAATGATAACATAGTAAAGTATTTTATTTGCTATTTTAACTCTAAAGAAGAGTTTGGAGAAGATAAAGCGGTGGAGTCGGAACATATGTATGATAAAAAATAAAATAAATATGATTTGATTAAAAAGTATTATATATTTTGGTGTAGTAATATCGTTGTAAATTTTTGTAACTTTTTACAGATTTTTACAACAACTTTTTGCTTGATCTACTTATATTTCTCTTGGATGAAATAGCATTATTAAAAATCAAAATGTTTGAACGTATTTAGTAATATATTTTCTTGAAATTATATAAAATTCCAATATATAATCTTACCAAATCTGATTCTTTTTGAAATAAAAGGCATGGGCATTGGTCCTTTTTTGTAATAACGGTGTTTAAACTATTTATAAATATAAAAAACAATAATTTCTGGTAATAATATATGAGTTTATAGATAAATGTTATAATAAATGTTTTTTTATTCATTATAAATGAAACTCTAAAATACCGAATGAAACTATAAAGAATTATTCTCAAAAGGATACAAGACTTATGTATAATAATTTTTGAATCGTAAAAAATTTTTTAAAAAAATACTAATATTAGGAGAACTATAACCAATTCTAAAATTTTCAAAAGTTTACAAACATCTGTAATTATTTGGGCCTACAATTCATCTGGATATAATCATGATTATCTAATGTTAATTCATTAAGCTTATGCACCAAATTTCCATAAAAGATTGTTACTAGAAACCTATCTTTTATCATTTTTGTCAATCTTAATTAGAGAAGAAAATTCTTAATTTATGAGTAAATACTGATTGTAATTTTTATAAAAAAAAACATGTTTTCATAAATGATTGATAATAATCACAACATTCTTCTTTATATTAGTTCTGAAATATTTATAATATTAGAATGTATTTTTTTCAAAAATCACAAGAATAATTTTGATTATTGACCAAATCATTATAATCAACCTCAAAATTTTCGAAAATACCAAATTTTTCATATTTATTTAATATCATATAATCAAAATGGTTGTGAAGATTGTACAAAAGTACTTTATAATCTTAACATTTATTATTACAACAATTAAAGTATAGCTTCCAAACAGAAATTATAATAATCAAGAAATTATAAATTATGAAGTACTCCCTATTTTGTAATAAATAATTATTTATCCACAATCTTTTTTAAATCAAATATTTACGTTGGAAAATTTACAAGAATAATCTATTTTGGCACTATAAAATCAAAGTAATTTTATTTGATTTGTTACTTCAAATATACATCTACGTAAATATATGAGGAATCATTATTTAGTATAACCTTATTGTTTATACATAAATTAAATTAATTTAATTAATTAATTGTTTTCTTCCCAACTTTAATATTATTATATTTGAATAATTAATAACTGAATTTATTTTATATTACTATCATCAAAACTCTAGAATGTGTCTTGTTTGAATGAGTTTTTAATGTTTTATTACTAAATAAAGAGTAAATTTTGAATTGTATTTCAATTGAGAAACTTGTTGTCTTTAAATAATTGTTGTTTAAAACCTCATACCTTTTTAATAACATTTAATTAGGGTTTATGCCAGTTATAGCGCTTTTTATTAATTAGAGCGCATTTTATTTTTTTATTAAAATGAGAGGTAAAAATTTAAGAATAATTATTTATAAAGGTAAAAAAATATTGAACCGCTTTTTATTTTTTACTGCCATAGAAATTCATAATGTTGTTCCTGGTTAATACCTTTGTTTTCTCGTAAGAAGGCTTTTAATCTAGACCACAATAACTCTATATTTTGCGTGTGCACAGCTATATTTTCCGTATTTACAAAGTTATAGGTGTGATTTACCGTTTCATGCTTAAATTGATTAAGTCTGAAAAGAGCGCTACCATATGCTCTCCAATTGTCTGTATAAATGATTGTGCCATGAAGTACATTTTTGGATATCACATCCATAATTGTATTCGTGTTTTGGTTTTCAACTGGGACTATAAATGTTTTTTTGGAACCCATTTCAACTCCATTTATGTACCACTGCCCATAACCAAGTCTTCCACGGTTATATTTCCTTTTGAAAAAGAGATTTTCATCGATCTCTACAATTTTTGGGGATTCATCAGGAATTAAGCCATCAATTTTCTCACTTGACTAAGCTATAAATTCACAGATAACTTTACGAATGATACTGCAATATTTGCCAACTGTATTCTTGTTTAATCTCAATTCGTAGGCTATATCGACGTAGGGAACTCCGTTTAAATATTTATACGTAATCTTAAAAATAGATTTGAAATCAATTCTAGTTCCTTTAAAGAAACTATTTAAACGGATACTCTTCGATCTTTTACATGGGTTATTACATTCCTAAAAAAATCCATCTTTTGCAGCCTTACGAACCTTATATACAAGATTCTTCAAAGGTGTGCACTCAGTACATAAACTTTCGTTTGTTTTGAGTCTTGTTTCTGCAAGAAATTCATTCTGGGCAATATGGTTAGCCATAACCTGTTCTAAAAAGCTTTCGGATATTCACAAGTCCAGTATGTCATTATTTGACACGAGTTTATGTTCGTTCACGTTAACCTATGAGCTCTTTCTTCTTCCCATTTTAAGCTCTCATGTTTTCAAAAGAATTAAATTTACTCTAAAAAATAGAATGCGCTATAAAAAATAAAATGCGCTATAACTGGCATTAAAAATAAATAGTTATACACACGATATTTTGTTCCTTAGAATGATAGTTACAATTTTATATAAAATTGTTTACAAAAACAAAATAAATAGTTTTTTTATATTTACATTTATGGATGAATAAATGGACATTTAATCAAATTTAATCAAAATTAGTCTTAAGATTATATGAAGAATAAGTTTTTAGGCTTCCAAAGAAATTTATAATAATTTGACACAATATACTAAATTATAATATTGAATATTTATTTTTGTTCGGGTTTGTAGTTTACTTCTTAATATTATTCTGATAGTATGTAGATAATCAATTTTAGAATAAATTGACAAGTGAACAAAATTTTACTAACGCATATCACCAAATAGTATGACTAAAAAAAATTTTTATTAAATTTTTTTTAGATTTTAGTCATACTATTCGGTTCAAAAAAATCAGAAAAAACAAATATTTCAACTATAATTATTTATCAGCTAAACCAAAAACATCTGATTCAACAATAAAAATCATCTTGCGTAGACATTAAACTATCATGCATAGAGGCAATAATATAATTTCAAAAATTTCTCTGTATATATCATGTTTTGTTACATAAAATCATTATAATCCTCGGAGAATTCTGCCAAAAGAATGGAATTTAGAATATTTTGACTAGAAAGAAAAGACCATGAACTATAAATCAATTTATTTACAAGTACCTGACTTGGAGCTTTTGGATTTCTTTCCTGTATTTAATCTACTTCATTACATGTTTTCCAGCTGTTGATGAGAGTATAAATTTTATCGTTTAATGCTTAATAGAATCGAACATCACTTGCTTGTAAATATGGATTTAATCCACCAGATATTATAACTATTGCAATATTTTTTCTTTTACAATGCTTTTTTACTCTCTCCGAAATACGCGCACGATAAAATTTCAAACAATACATCTGCCTGGACTAAGATGAAACAACGGAAACATCATATTAATCGAAGCAATTATCAAGTCGGGGTTTACCCATGCTTTTTCTTTAGTTATGTTAAAAATATTGTTGGATGAATTAATTACGGACCAAATTCTTACCTTTATGGATTACCAGAGCCTTAGCTTTTCTTCCATTTACCCAAACTGAAATTGCTGCTGTGATTCTTATATAAGTAAATCCAGTTGATTTCATTATTACATGCTTACCATCTCTTAAATCAAAGGCTGAGTCCTAATATCTTTAAAATAGACAGCTGTTTGATGCATTAGTAATGTTTTGGATAAACCAATATTTGGAATAATATTTCTTTCATGTCTCATATATGAGATGGCAAGTCCAATTAATACGTCATCTGTTAAAGTTGTGGAGTTTGTTGTCCTTCTAAGTGATAAGTCATTTTTTTTTAAAAGCCATTAGTCCAACAGTTGGAACTTTTAATAACAATGTTGTTCTACCAAGCTAACATTAAAGTTCGATTAGAAATCTTAGTTCTTGTAACTTTTATCTTCATTGTGCTTAGTTGGTCATTTTAATTTAAGATCATTTTCTCAAGCTTTCCAAGCAAGGCCTTTCTACCTTAACTTGAATAAATTTTGATTGATAAGGCTTAGGCTTTAATAGCGTTTTTGTTCCTAAACCATTGCTGAAACATAGATTGACTATAAAAAAATTTATCTTTTTCGGAAAAATGGTTTTTAGCTTTTTAGCATGAATTACTTTGCTCCACGTAGAAAATAACTTCTTTCTTTAATTAATCGTAAATGTTATTTTTCTCATAAACTTATGAGTATAAATCTATTTTGTAAAAAAAAAAAATTTATTATATTGAGTATTCATACTATTTATTAGTATGACTATTTTTAAAATTAACATGGTCATGCTAATAGGCGTAGTCATACTAATAGGCGACATCGGTGAGTTAAAAAGGTCCTTAATTGAAATATTAAAATACAAAAGAAACCAATAACTTACAATTTTATATTTCAAACTCTTCCAAAAATATTTTGAATTTATTAATAATAAATAGCAAAGATATGCTTTTGTTTTAAAAACGTGGTATCAGTTTACTTATTGAAAAGTAATCGACTCATTTTTTAAATATTCATCTAAAATCAAGTCAAAATTATTAATGTAAATATTAATATTTATGTTGAAATATTTAATTAAATTGTCACTGAATATTGATTCAAAGATTGATAAGAAGTCATAAATATAATTCCTGAAAAACAAAAACTGAATAAAATTTTTTATATTTCCTTTTAATTATTAATTTAAGATTTAAAGATATTTTTTCCCAAAATTAAAGGAATAATTAAATTTTGTATAATTATAATACATAACCTTAAAAGATTCACCATATATAAATATTTAATGCTAAATATATGTTAATTTAAATTCCAAAAATAACTTTTATGATTATAACTCAAATATCATATTTACCTTTTTATATTTGCCATTTATGTCATAAAACAAATTTATTAAGTATCAATACAATGATTTTGTTTAACTTGTAATTTTAGATGGAAGATTTTTGCAAGTATAAATAAAATAAACATTAATTTACGTATCGTATTAGAAAAATCAGTAATTTGTTACTTTATTTAACAAAAAACACCTCAACCATATTATCAGTAATTTTTAAATTATAAAAAATGTTTACTTTAGTCTGTTATGTCAGTTAAAAGTCTTTTTTTAATTGTTATTTTGTTTATCAAAGAAATATATAGTCTAGGTGTCGGTAAATCTTTTGATGAAGGATCACATTAAAAACATAAAATTAAAAAAGGGAATCAATTTAATAATTATTTTCACAATATATATATATATATATATTTTGTTATTATGAAGATAAAGGATAGCATAATGTTTTGTATTTTTCATACAAAGAGTTTAAAAAATCAGTAAGTTAATGAGATAAATAAAACCGTCTTTCATTGTTCATAAATTTAATAATTATTTTAAATATTTTGTAGAGGAAACTCTTAAATCAGCTACTTAATGTATCTTTATGTACAATTAGTGATCAAAAACAATCAAAAAAATTTTTATCAAACTAAAAACTTATCAAATCTATTCATATTACGCGATTCTTTAAAATTGAATGTTTCTTTCTAACATATTTCACTTTTCTTAAATTAGTTTTAAAATACAAATCAATTGATATGGTATCAATATAAATTGAAAATTAATTTTGTATAATTGCTAAGTCTACCTCAATTTCTCGCAAGTTCCCAAACCTTTGAGAAAACTTGATTCTTAAATTTTTAGTCTTTTCATTAATAAATATTGAAGAAATGGTGTTAGTTTTTATTTAAACTTTTCATTATATTATCTACGTAAATTTTAACTATGTAAAATTATTGCATTTATTAAAATTTGATGAGTTATAAAACTAATGTAAAAACATACATTCAAATCTTTTTAAAAAATTTATAATAATTTTTATTTCTAAAAGTATGAATATTATTTTATAATACTTTCTGTTATATATATGTATATATATATATATATTGTTGGGAAGCCAAGCCACCAAACCTTGTTATAAATATAAGTCCTTAGTGAATAAGCTAAATTGATTATAATATGTTTAAAATTAATAATACAAGTCTTAAAGGAGTTACTTTTTTACATTAAATATTGGTTTATAATGTACTTAATTATACTCAAATAATTAGCAGAAAGAATGTTACAATTTCACACTGAATTATCTTAAAAATTTAGCTATTGATTATTGATCTTTAAACAATTCTAAATAAATTCAACTTCTTAGTAGCTTCCGTATATAAAAATTAATATATTTTCTATTATTACTTTGTATGAAAATAATATATTATGATATGATCAGTTTTTATAGTAAATATGTTTTTTCATTTTATTTTTTTATAGATAATTTATGTTCTTCTTACAAAATTTCTGGAAAATAAGCATATTTTCTCATTATTGTTTTTAACTATAGGAAATTTTTTCAGTTTTAGTAAAAATTCCTTTAAAAAACCTCTATAAGAATATAGATAATTTTTTTAGAAATTAAAATATGTAATACAAAGATATGATTTATTGTTGAATTTATCAGGAGAACCATTTTGAGGTTTTATTAAATTTAAAATAAATCCATCAGTTATTCTTTTTAATGATTTTGGGAGCTAAAATGGTATTATATTAGATTTTGTTAGAAGTGAGATGTCTATGATTATTTTATTTTTTATTACTCCTACAATTAATAATTAAATGAGAAAAATATTCTTTCAATTTATTTGTAACAAAAATAGTTAAAAATTTAACCAAATATAATAGCTTTATGATCCTGAACAATTTTTATTTCTGAATTTTAAATAGTTATACATCTAATTTTGAATTTTTAGTACAATAATCTTAAATTATTTCTCAAAATTTGAAATTTTATGAACTTTCCTACAGCTGTGTCTCATTACTTAAAATTGTGAGTCTGCATATGGGGAAGATTGAATGCTACTAAATTTTTTTATGTTTTATTGACATGTAAAATTAAATAAGATAATATTTAATAAAATATATTACAATTTTAAGATAAAAATCCATATTTGAATCTTTTTTTATTCGTTTTGTTGCATCTGGTATGTATTAAAAAAAATGATATGAACACAATCTATCATGAACAAAAAAATATTTTTTTAAATTATATTGCTCTAAAATACATAAAAATACGTTATCACGATAAAAATAATTTTATATATTATTTTATTAAAAATGAATCAAGAATACTTAATCACGATAAAAATAGTAAAGAATATTTTACTATGCTAGTACAACTCAAATTTTTATATAGTGTATAAAAAATACTAAAGAATATTTATTAAAATAAGATAACAATAATTTTATATTCAGGGTTTTTCATTTAATTTAATTATTTTTGTATATAAACAAATGAACATATAAATTGTATAAAAACTAGTAAAGAAAAAATAAATAAAAACTAGTAATTTATTAACATTCTTCTCTTATTCCTTTCAAAAAATAAATTTCACGTGTTAAAATATGCTTGGCAGTCTTCAAAAGTTATTAGATTCGAAATTTTTTTTTATAAATGAATAGAGTTCCTGAATAGTTCTCGGGTTTTGTTGAGCAATATTTTGTTTCCACTTGCTAAAAACTTACTTGATTTGATTGATTTGAGGAGTATATGGTGTGAGAAAAACAAAATCAAACCCATTTTTTATTAAAAAAATCTCTCTGCTCTTCACCTTTATGAAAGGATGCATTATCCATTATTATATGACCCTGCAAAATTCCAGACTTATGTAATCCAGTAACCAACTCTTTTAATAATTCTAGAAATCACAATGACTTAAAAGAAATATCACTTATTCTAAAATGTTTAACCGCATCCTTCATTATAGCTGCAAAAACAGAAACATTTTTTGATCGAATTGCTCATCTGCGCCTGTGTACCTCTTAAACTTCTTCCATATCTTATTCTGGTACTGCAACTGACTCCAAATTCTTCAACAAAAATCAAATTGTTTTCATCTTTTAACATGTACTCGTTGCAGTAAGCTTCCCTTAGGTTAATATTACCAGATGTATTCCGAGACTCTGGTATAAGGGTTATTGGCTATAATGAATAATTCATGTAATCAAGTGACCTTAAAATTGTAGCAAGCCTTCGTGATATTTTTATTTCCTCTTGAAGTTTTGTTCTTAATGTTCAAAGAGGAACACTAATGTATTGCATTTTTTATTATTGTTTGTGCCTCTTTATTGATTAATTTATTTCTCCTCTGCCTTTATAGGTAAAATCCACCCGGTATTATTAAAAAATCTTATGACAAACGATACAGTATTCTTATTTATTTTGAGATCATAATTTATTAAATGCGGGCCTTATCCGTGTTGATATTTTCTTATTATCAGCTCCCGCCTTGTAGTTTTCATTTTTTTTCTCTGCATAATAAGGATTTATTTATAAAATATAAATCGTTAAATTAAATGCAAACATCGTTAAATTAAATAAAAAAAACATTGTAATGTATAAAAAATAGTAAAGAATATTTTTATTAAATTAAGATAATAATTCTATATATAATTAAAAAATATCAAAGAATATTTTAGTATAATATGAAAAAATAATTTTATATAAAAAACAAAAATACAAAATAATTTTTTAGTATTCTTTTACCATAAAAATATTTTTACAATAATTTAATATATATAAATTTATAATTTAACTATACTTAAGTACACTCAATTATATTACAATAATTTAACATATTATATCATTTAATTATACTAAAGTATACTCAATTATATAACAATATAAATAATTTTTACAATAATTTAATACGGGAGTGGGCAAACTTTTTATACCGAGGGCCACATTGAAAACTTTATTGTTATTGGGGGCCGCATATATATATATTTTACCTACTTCAATTACAATTTACAACGTATGAAAATAAGAATTAGTGATAATAACAATGTATTTGTCATTTTGTTTCACATTCATACTATATTAAGTCTATTTAATGACCATTACACATGCAAATTACATTTTTAAATACGAACTAAAACAGTTTACAATTTGGTAATAAGATTTTACTATTCATAATTATTTCAATAAAAGTTTATTGTTACTTGTCATAATAATTGTAAAGAATAAGGAACTTAATGTGCATATATGTACATACAAGCTGATCACAGAGTACAGTTATAATTAATGAGAAGTATGTAACTGTTAACAATTTTTGATAATGTTCTTGAACTGTGAAACCAGCTTACTAGTTGTTAGTCCCATGACTGCATTTAAATTGCAGTCAGTCAACATCGATCTGTTCTTAGACTTGTTTATTTTCATACAAGAAAAAGCTTGTTCTCAAATATATGTGGATCCAAATAGTGACAAAAGTTTGGCAGCAAAGTTTTAAAGGTGTGGGAAAGCCGCTGCTGGCAAACATCCATAAAACTCCAGCAGATGAACTGATTTGAACTTCTCCTGCAGTTCACATTCCGCTTGTAGGTCAAGCAGCTCTAACTGTATATTCTCTGGTGCTTAATTAGCTTTTGCACTTAATGGCGAACTTAGGATATTGAAGAGTGGTTCTAGGCTCTTGAAGTCTTGGAACCTTCTTTTCAAATTTTACAACCAAGGCATCCAACTGAGCCTTGTACTTGTCAACCATTTCATCATAAAATGGTTTTCTCTTTCAGCATTGGGAAATGACAAAACCTGTTTTCACCTGCTTGCCTAGAGAACAGGGAGTGTTTTGCTTGAAATAATTTAACATGCACATACATTTCATGTGCAAACAAGCTATTCCAATGAATTCAACATTCAGTTCATTTAAATTTTCCATAATGTCAATGGCAAACATAAAGTCTAACTTCCACTATCCGTTTACAATGTTAGTAACAAAATCACAATCAATGCTCTTCATCTCTATGAATATAATTATTTCTTCCTTGAGATCCTACACTCGCTTAATATCTTGCCCAGGCCCAGCCAGCGACACTGCTGTGGTAAATAATATCAGAATTTTTAGTTTACAAATCTTCAAGCAGTGCCTGGAACTGCCTGTGGTTGAGTGCCCTAGCTCTGATGAGGTTTATCACACTGACAACTTGGTCAATAATATGCTTGATATTCAACGCAGCTTTACACAGACTTTCCTGATGGATGACACAGAGGAGAGGTAAGAGTGTATATTCAGAATGTTTTTCTTTAATTTTATTATTCATCAACTTCACCAAACCTACGTTTTTTCCCGTCCAAGCACGCGCTCCATCGGTTGTTACACTTTCCATCTTGTTCCATACCAACCCAGTTCTTTTAACACAGTTCTCAACAGCATTAAATAAATCTTGGCCTGTATTTGTGTCTTTGAGTGCCTCAACACTAAGTAAAAATTTCAGTAAGCTCGAAACGAGTGTTTATTTCCCGTATAAATATCAATAATTGTGCTGTGTCCTGTACATTGGTACTTTCGTTTAATGCAAGAGAGTACCACAAAAGTCTTTGCTTGCATCTCGATGTTGGTCCATCAAATTGTCACTTATCTTGTCAACACGCTTGACTACAGTTCTCCTTGATAAAGAAACGCTGTCAAATTTTGTTTTCTGTTCTGGGCACATAATGCTTGCTGCATCTGACAAGCATTCCTAGATGAACTCACCGTCAGAAAAAGGCTTATTCCGTTTCACAATCTTATGGGACAGCACCAAACTGGCTTCCGTTGCAGCATCTTGTATTGAAGACTGCTTGATGAAAACAGTTTGCTGCTTCTCTTAATTGTTAACCAACTCCTGGCATTTCTTTTTTCTTTCTTCTTTGTGGAATTGTGCTCGAAATAGATATGTTTTGTTTGGTAGTTTCTTCTTTAGTTGTACTTCTTGAAGACATTCACGCACTCAGGGCACAGCAAGAAGACTGCTTTGCTCCTAACGCTCGTGAAGCAGTACTTAGCAGTCCAATCATCAATAAAAATGCAACATTCATCCTCAATCTTTCTTATTTTGGCAGCTCTCATGGTTAAATAACGTCTCTTCACTTTTAAATTATAATTTTTACGAAACCTTTCAAAATGTAAATTGTAAACATGACCTACTTCCGCTTGCACAAAAACGTAGTTTTGAATAGGGATGTTAACAATTAATGACCAGCAGTGATGAGAGGGCACAAACTACTTTCGCAACTATTTTAAAGTAGTAAATATA
>CAKKLC010004857.1:5231-16970 GCA_918559645.1 Ceratonova shasta | reverse complement strand
TTCTTCTAAAGGTCTTTCAATGCTTTCAATAGAATCACAACTTTCAACCTCAGTTGCCTCAAAAGCCTTATCATAAACTTCCTCAATTTTATTATCCATAAGCGTTTCTAAATTTGAAAAGTGAATTTCGTCTTCTTTGTATTCTTGTTAGTTCTCCAATCCCTTTACAAAACAATTAATAATTGATTCTTTTGTCAATCTGTCCCGTGCTATCAAAACTAAAAGAACTGCGTTTTTAATATTGATTAATCCAAAGATGTTTTCTTTGTTATTTGTATTTCCAAAGTCGTAAGAATCAACTAAACAATTGAAATAATGACTTTTAAAGGCTTTTATTATCCCCATGTCTAAAGGTTGCATAATAGAAGTTGTATTTTTGGGCAGAAACGTCAGTTCGACGTTGCTTAACTGAATGCTGGGATGTGATGGTGCGTTATCTAGAAGCAAAAGAATCTTCCTTTGGTCTCTTTCCATATTCTGATTAAGTTCCTTTAAGTATGTTTTGAATATTTGGGTTGTCATCCAAGCCTTTGAAGAGTAGTCATATTTAATACCTACTTCATTAAAGTTAAAGTTCTTCAATGGTCTCGGTGTCTTTGATTTTCCAATAATCAAAAGGGGTTTTCTTATCGCCAGTCATGCTACATGTAAACATGATTGTTATGCGATCTTTACTTGATTTAACTCCTTTGCGTTCGTCTCCACTCACAACAAAGCTTTTTCTTGGAGGATTCTTAAAATATAACGCTGTCTCATCACAATTAAATATGTTCTGTTTCCCATACTCTTTCATTTTAATTTTAAAGGCTGTTCTAAAATTCTTTATTTGTGTCCTATCGGCAGATTGTGACTCTCCAGAAATATTTTTAAAGATAAAATTATGTCTTTTCCTTAATCTATCTTTCCAACCATTGAAGGCTTTAAAATTCAAAAGATTCATTTTTTTGGCTATTTTTAAGCAATATTTTTAATAGTAGTGCCATTAAGAGGCACGCAAGATTCTTTATTTCGTTGAAAGACTTCAAATATCTGATTATCAAGTTCTTTAAAAATCATTTTTTACGAGCTCTTGAACAGCTTTGTCTTGATTGTCAATGATTTCAACTTCGAATTCTTTCTTAAATCTTGAAACGCTTCCTTTTGAAATGTTATATTTGGATGCTAAGGCCCTTTCTGACATCTTTGAATCTTTGTAATCCTTTCCAAATTGCTCCATTACTTTTGTTGAAAGTTTTTTCATATGGGTTAATATAATAATAAATGGATAATCTGCGATTTGATAGCGCATCCGAAAAGAGAATATCAGATATTACCAAAATGGACATGAAATATAATCCCAATTTAGTCTAATAAATAATAAAGTGCCCCAAAATGAAGTAAAATCTGAAAAGAATTATTATAATCTATTTATATAAATATAATTTACAGTTTTTTGGAATTTATGCCCCAAAACCCAAGGTTTTTGATTTGGGTGGGGTGCCCCATGCCCTGGGTGCCCCAAAAAACGAGGGCAAAGTGTATTAAGATAGAAATAATTTTATAATAACGTTAAAAAATTAAAAAATAATAAAGTTATATAAATATTTTTTATTACAACAAAATAATTTTATATATAATTAACAAATTTTAAAGAATATTTTAGTATAATATGAAAAAAAAATTTTATATATGTTCAAAATACAAAATAATATTTTAGTATTCTTTTACCATAAAAATATTTTTTTCAATAATATATATATATATAATTTAACTATACTTAAGTATACTCAATTATATTACAATAATTTAATATATTATATCATTTAATTATACTTAAGTATACTCAATTATATTTCAATATAAATAATTTTTACAATAAATTAATATATTATATCATTTAACTACACTCAATTATATTACAATAATTTAATATATTATATCATTTAATTATACTTAAGTATACTCAATTATATTAAAATAATTTATTTATATTATATCATTTAACTTACTAAAGTATGCTCAATTATATTAAAATAATTTTATATATTATATCATTTAACTTACTAAAGTATACTCAATTATATTAAAATAATTTATTTATATTATATCATTTAACTTACTAAAGTATACTCAATTATATTACAATATAAATAATTTGTACAATAAATTAATATATTATATCATTTAATTATGCTGAATTATATTATAATAATTTAATATATTATATCATTTAACTTACTAAAGTATACTCAATCATATTACAATATAAATAATTTTTACAATAAATTAATATATTATATCATTTAACTATACTTAATTATATTATAATAATTTAATATATTATATCATTTAACTTACTAAAGTATACTCAATTATATTACAATATAAATAATTTTTACAATAAATTAATATATTTTATCATTTAACTATACTTAATTATATTATAATAATTTAATATATTATATCATTTAACTATACTAAAGTATACTAAATTATATTAAAATAATTTAATATATTATATCATTTAACTGTACTAAAGTATACTAAATTATATTAAAATAATTTAATATATTATATCATTTAACTATACTAAATTATATTAAAATAATTTAATATATTATATCATTTAACTGTACTAAAGTATACTCAATTATATTACAATAATTTAATATATTATATCATTTAACTATACTAAATTATATTAAAATAATTTAATATATTATATCATTTAACTGTACTAAAGTATACTCAATTATATTACAATAATTTAATATATTATATCATTTAATTATACTTAAGTATACTCAATTATATTACAATATAAATAATTTTTATAATAATTAAATATATGTCATTTAACTATACTAAAGTATACTTAATTATATTACAATAAAAATAATTTTATATTTATATATATAATTATATAATTTAAAAATACCAAAGATAATTTAGTATTTTTAACCATAAAAATATTTTTGGTAAAATTTTTTTTAACTAATTAAAACAATTACAATTAAAACATTCTGGACATAATATTTCTTCTTTAGTTAAAGTAAACTCATTATAATAGTCAATTATATGATTCATATGGCCACCATGATCACATTTCATACAATAAAATATAACCATATCTAAATTTAAAAACCTTATATACCTTTAACTAAATTTTGACATATACTACATATAAAAATTCCTTCACTTGATTGTATTTTAAAATTCTTCAACCACCTCTTATCGAATGAAGTTATCGTCACTATATTAAATTCGTAAAAAAATTTGATCAAAGATGAAAAAGTTGTAAAATCCATTTCTTTCTGATATTTTTCAATGTATGGTAGTAAATTTAATAAGCTTTTCGAAGGTATTCTATTTGAATTACATCTCTTCTTTAATATTTTATTAAGGACAATTAAAAATTTATTATAAATTTCATCATTTTTAAAATTCAATAGCACGTCTAAAACCCTTTGCTTCTCACTAAATTCATATTTTCTTCCAGTTAACCATAGATATATGACTTGTTTCGTAAGGTCATCTTTTTTAATTGTTTCTTTCTCTTTTCTATTTTGAAACAGATCGTATGTATACACAATTGAAAAATATTTTTTTAAACTTTATTTAATTATAAATACTTTTTTTCTATTAACTGCTTATTAGCCAATACTAGTAGGTTATCTTTTAATTATAAAAAAACGTACTGTTTTTGAAAAATGTTACAGTTATGCTCCTTTCATAAATTTTCTTCGACAGAATCAAGTTTATATTTTTAAAGGAAGAATAAATGTCTTTGTATTGTACAATCTTACTAGATCCCTCCAAAATCACATTTAGCTGGGAGAATAATAGACATAAAGTCAAAGTTAAAGGGAAACGAACACAAAAAGTAACTAGGCTCTTGTAAATATTTTTAAGCTAAATTTTTTATAATTATGATTACATTGGCCAGTGAGTTACAGGTATCATTCTTTGTGAAAGATTCGGAACTTATGTCCGAAATATCGAAAATCGGCATACTGTAAGGAAAAGGACCCAAAAATTTGATAGAAACAGACAAAATTTCCTTTCCTGAAAAATCATATATGGCTATAACAATTTCATTATCTTGTGAGTATTTCTACAGTCTGAGTATAGTTTACTTTTAATATTTTGAAAATTTTTGATTTTTCTTTTTGAATGTAGTCAAGTTCAAGAACAATGAGTTGAGTGTCCCAAATAGAAGCAGAAAAGTTTCCTGGCAAATTAGATTCACTTCTTTCTAAGAAAATAAATGGGGGCTCAGTTTTTGTAGTATCATGATTATTTGTATGAAGTTTGAAAATATCCTGACTGTTTTGTATTAAATTCCAGTAGTTATAAGAAGTTGATCCGTTAATTTCCTTGAATTGGAAGCTTTTTTCTTCTTCCTATAATTCAATAAAAATTACGTTTTCGTTTAAGTAAAATTGATTCAAGTAATAACTACTGTCATGAAATAAATATAACATTTTTACTTCAATATCATCTAAATTTATTAAAAAGTTACTGGAAATAAATTCAAAGTCAACTATCCTTTTGGACGTGTAAGACTGAAGCAAGGCTGGATATTTCTTTCCAGTGTCCCACATAATAAATTGAAATTGATTATTGTCTTGTCTCTCCTTGTTGTCGTGCATTAAAGAAATTAAGACCTGGGTGTTGGGCTAAAACTTTTAATTAAAATCATACATAGAATTCGCTTTTGAGAATGGGAACAAGTAGGTTTACTTCAGACATGGGCTGATCCATTATTTCATGATGCCACAACTAAAAATTTATAAAAATTGATGACTTTTATGGAAGGATCATAGCCAGTGGTAATTAGATTCTCACCGTTGTTTACGTTCCAGATAAGTTGATTAATAAACTGTTGATTAGTGTCAATACAAATGTATGGATTTTTCGGATTCTTTAATAAAATTAAAATTACTCTCATATCCCAGAATTTTAAAAAAGAATCATTGCATGAAACAAAAACGTGAGAGTTTTCATTAGAAAAAGATAAAAAGTTGCTTGGTCCTAGAATAATACCAAATTTACGGTAGTTTGGGAAAATAAGACTAGGTGTTTTTTTACAGCTAGAAAATTAATGTTTGTTACAGAACGTCATAGAATCTAATACAACCATCCATTGTAGAACATAAAAAATGATTTTCTTTCCTTTTAGACCATTCTATGGCTCTTAACATTTCATCAAATCAATACAACATACGACTACTTAGATTAAACTTATAAATTGGAACACAAGTGTCATGATTACCCATAATATCATAAACTTCAAGGCATTCCTTATACTAGAAGGTAAGATATGTTTACGCCCAGCATAAAAAGGGATAAAATTTGATAATTCCATTTTGAAATTACGTCTCCTAATATTGGACTCGTTTGTATGTAGTCTCTTGTTATGAATGCATCACAATCTTTGTTAGTGATAAAATATCCATTATTTCTATAGTATAAAAGCAAAATTACCCCATAAACAGCAATAAACTTTTATCTGAATTAGAATTTATTCCAAAACACTTTAATTAATCTGAATTATACATTTATGGAACTTAATAAAATATCCATAGATGTTTTCTAATATTTCTACAAACTTGATGTCTAGAATCTGAAAGTAAGTAAACTTGAAAAAAAAAACAAAATTGATTGGCTGATTTTTAAAACAAAATTTACATGCGTTTCCACTAATAAATAATCCTTTTTACTTAATTTTAAGATAATATTTAGAGCTTGCGCTTTTTATTGTATTTGTATTAAAAAATATAGCCGGTTATGAAAATAAAAAGGTTTTAATTTCTATTACAAATTTTTACATTCATTTAAAAAGATTAAAAAAACGATAGAAAGTAAAAGAGTTCTCTAGAATCTTGATTTTAATTTATAAAATTTAAGTTTTTAAAGTACTTCATTGTTATTTCTCCCGGGGTTACAAAAATAATTGTAAACAAAATAGTTAATTATTAAATAAAATAAATATATACATATATATGTATGTATGTATGTATAAAAAGACCTTAAAAAGTATAGCTAAAGTACAAAATAAGGGCCCCAATCGGGAATTTTCGGTAAATTTATAATGGCGGGTATTGATCATAACATTGATAATATTGATACATTAAAATTAGTTGATTTTGTCATATAGAATCAAACACATCATACATTCTAAATTTTTTGCAAAAATTAAACCTATTGCCATATATTAAAAGTTGCCCAAGTTGTCATTTGAATATGTACATTCAAAAAAAAATGAACACATATATGAACACTATTCCGATGCTCGCAATGCAAGCGAAGGATATCATTAAGAAATGGAACATTCTTCGAGGGTTCCAAATTAAGTTTGTATCAAATTTTTTTTATTTTATATTGTGAAAGTTAGAATATTTATATGGATTATGAGGAGCTTAGCAATCAAATAAATATAAGATCTCGCTCAACTATATGCGATTGGAAGAACTTTGTACGCAAAATTTATATTGACCATTTAATTATTTTCGGGCAAAAAATAGGTGGACTTCATAAAATCGTACAAATTGACGAATCCCGTATCACAAAATGAAAATACAACATAGGAAGAATTTTAGTTAACGAAAACGTATGGATTGTTGGTGGGGTCGACGATGAGGAAAAAGTGTTCATGGTCCTAGCTGAAGTGAGAAATAAAGCCACATTGAATAAAATAATTTATGACAATGTACATAAAGAGTCAATCATACGTACCGATCTGTGGGGTGGATACAATGATCTTGCTGATTTCGGATACTACCATGAAACAGTAAATCATTCAAGAAATTTTGTTTCTGAGGATGGCGTACAAACAAATAAGATTGAAGCTATCTGGGGAGCATTCAAAACGAAATATAGGTATATAATGAACAAAAGTCCAGAACTAATGTATTCCTAAATTGCCAAATATATTTTTTAAAGAAAGTTCAATTATAACGAAAGATTGTCTGAAATGATCAAGACAATTAATGCTACATATTTACATTATTAGCAATCGCGTTAGAGGGGTAAATTAGTTTAAGCAATAATTTTTTTTCTTCAATATTTTAATGTATCAATATTATCAATGTTATAATCAATACCCGCCATTATAAATTTACCGAAAATTCCCTATTGGGGCCCTAATTGTGTACTTTAGCCAAAAAGTATATGAATATTTTCAACTTTAATGAAGTCAACCTAGGCTAAATTGCACTTTAGGCACACGAATGCGACTGCGCGAACAAAGAGGAAAAAAATTTACATATTGTACAAAATACGATAGCGCCTAAATGGAGGCAAATCATTTTAATATTGAGAATATAGATTCTATGAATATGTTCGATCTAAATGATTTAAAAAAGTCGACAACATTGACAATTGAAGTTCTTTAGAAATTGCATTTAATACCAGTAATTAGAACATGTTCAATTTGCTCAATTTTAATGTTTTTGCAAAAATTCAGCAGATGCATAGACGGATTTGCATTTAATACCAGTAATTAGAACATGTTCAATTTGCTCAATTTTAATGTATTTGCAAAAATTCAGCAGATGCATAGATGGATGTGCGTTTAGGTGTTCCAAATGCAAAAAGCGCATTTCCATTAGAACAGAAACATTTTTTGACGGATCACATTTAAACACTTTTTCAAATATTTTCGTTAATTTACTTGGAAGTTAAGAACATACATATGCCTGTAAGTGAATTAATGAATAAATTATATATTACATCAAAAGACATAATGGTTGATTGGTCTAATTTCGTTAGAACAGTGTATATTGAACACTTAAATATTTTCAGAGAAAAAAATGGTGGGCCAGATATCGTATTTCAAATAGACGAATCTAGAATTTCAAAAAGAAAATACAATATTGGTCGTATTTTAGTGAACCAAAATGTGTGGGTTGTTGGTAGGGTGGACGAAAAAAATAATGTAATTATGGTTATAACTGAGTTAAGAAACCAAGATATATTAGATAAGATTATATTAGAAAATGTAGAAATTGGATCTTATATTGTCACTGATGGATGGAAGGGTTATACAATGCTCACAGAGTTAGGTTTCCAACATGATATTGTAAAACATGCTAGAATGTTTGTTAATTTAAATGGATTCCACACTAATAAAATAGAGGTGGTTTGGGGAGCTGTGAAGAGAAAATTTTGTTATATTACAAAAAAGAGACCAGAAATGATAAATTCTTATATCGCAAAGTAAATATTTGAAAAAAAATTCGCATGAAAACTATTATCTGAATTTATTAAAACTATTAATATGATTTATTTTTATATTCTTAATAACTTTCCTCTTTGTTCGCACAGTCGCATTTGGGGGTGCCTAAAGTGCAATTTAGCCGTCAACCTGAAAATTTTATTTCATATTAGCAAAACAAAAGAATTAACAATAAAATTTCTGATTTCTTGTGGCTTTTTACAGAGATCGATGGACTGTTTGAACTGTGGCTCCGTTATAAATATGAGTTCGTATGGTAAATGCCCTGATGTAATGAGGTTCCGATGTTTGCGACCATGCCGAAAAGAATATTTGTTAAGAAAAGGTACATTTTTTGAGAACAGCTAGCTAACGTAAAAAAATATTATAATGTTAATTTATTATTGAAGCTACGACGAGTACGCTGTAAAAAAATTTGAAGAGAAATTAATCTGCATTAAGAAGCAATTTCTGATTTGAAAAATTACATGAGAAAAATATGCACAGAAAATCTCATACGTTAGTGGGTTATTTTAGTAGGTCTACAAAAACTAGTGCAAATCGATGAATCGATTTTTGTGGGAAGAAATTATGAGAGAGAAAGGTAAGTACACACTCAGTGGATTTTGAAGGCATAGACTGCACTATTTAGGAATTTTTAGTAGTCACAGCAGAAAGAATAGACGCTGAAACTCTCTTACCAATAATACACCGTTATATAAGACCAGGAACCACTATAGTTTCTGATCTTTGGAGAGCTTATAACTGTTTAGGTGACTATGGTTACCAACATCTGACAATTAATCATCAGATTTACTTCCTTGATCAAACTACTATAAAAAATACCAACAGAGTTGAAAATATATGGATGAGGGGCAAATGAGAAACAAAAGAAAATATGGAACAGATCGAAGATATCTAGACTCTAATATAAATGAGTTTTTGTGGTTTCAAAAATCAGTATAACACCATTAAAGTATATAATTTACGATATTAAGAATATTTATAAATAAAAAGCAATTATTTTAAATATCTGATCTAAATTTTTTGATAGCGTGTACTATAATAACATTAATTCATGATTAATTTGTACAAAGTCTTGTTTGCATTTTTTTTAAATTTTGTTTCATTTACTTTTCAAGGTATTTTAATAAATTTCTTTTATTCTATAATTAATTTTTGTTAACGTCAGAGGAAATAACAAAGAACCGTTTTTAATATAGAATAAAGATATGAAATACTATAATTACAATATTTAGAAAATTATCGTAAAACTTTCGATTTAATATTTTAGAAAACAAAAAAAACAGGTTATGATATTAAAAATGCGTATTAATTAAAATAATATACTGTAATTGTCAAAATTTAGTATTTATGATTAACTGCTAAAGAAAATATCAAAACAAACTCATAGTTATTAAAAATATATGTTGCGGAAGATCTGTGGAAACTAATTAAATATTATAGAAGATTCTATTTATCCCTAAATAAGTTTGATTCCGGAAAAAATTTCATGATTTACCATGAAAGATTTGAATATTATTTTTACACAGGAAAAGGTATCCCTATACTAGAACTAGTGGGATCATATATTAAAATTACTTAAAATTATAACGGGAAATTTAACTAAAGGAAAAAAAGGTACATGCACGTTACAGCGCATTTATTTTTCTTAAAAAATGTACTCCTTAAAATGGGAAGAAAAAGGGATTAAAGAAACTTTTAGATGAGGAAAAGATTTTGTCAAAAGATGAAATCATGGACCTATCAATAACCATGTCTTACATATGGCAAGCTATGTAGGCAAAATTTTACTAAGATAAGTTGCTTGCAATGACAAGACTTATAAATAATAAAAATCCTTGCATCTTGTGTAGGCATATGAAAGGTCTTATATAATGTTTGGAAGGCTTCTGTAGATGATTCTTTTGTTCATGCAGTAATCCGTATAAAAATTCGAAAAGTAAAAGATTTAATAATTTTTTTGGAAGGGTCTAGGCTTGAATCTAATAGTATTTTTAAAATAATGTATAAATATTTCAATGGTGTTTCTTATCTTAACATTTCATATGATATAAACATAAGCCGTAATTCAAGTAAGGATTATTGTAGTGTAAATCTCAAGGCAAATGCGAATACATCGCTAACACAAGATAGCAAATAGATGTATTTAATACTGATGGTACCCAAAATAGTTAAGATCGATGAAACCTTATTTTTTAAACGCCAATATAATCAAGGGGTCTAATAAATGATTAATAGTATAAAGCTGGTGTTGAGAGAGGAACTATAAAAGAATTTATTTTTCCATAGGAAATGAAAATAAATATATAATCATAGATGAAATATTACAAAATGTACTTCCTGGATTTATTATCTAAACCAATAATTGGAGGGCATATACGAGTGCCTTAGAGACAATAGATGAATTTGAACATGACACTGTGAACCACACCTATAATTTTGTAAATCCAAAAAATTTTGAGGCTTATAAATATGAGGTAGAAGGTTAATAGTCCAGATTAAAGTCTTTCTTACAAGAACACAATGAAATTAGTCAGGAGAAGCATCAAAAATATATAATACAATTTCAATAGAAATATGAAATCGAAAGAAGATAACGATTTAAAGTTTTTATTACTCTAATATACCTTTTTTTTTTAGTTTTTAACTATTAATTTTTGTAAAAATAAAATGCGCCATAACGTGCATGTTGCGAAAAAAATTATTTACAAGATGTTATAAATCTTGTTCTGAGTAATAAATTACAAAATTATGCAACAAAATCCAAGAATTAAATTTTCCTTATTCTCGGTCATAATAACGCAAAAGTTTTACTATAAGATATTAATACAACGGAAAATCATCATTTTATGCTTGATTAAAAATTGAACTGATAAATATTCAAAAAAATGGTGCATGGGTAAAAAGGCCATCTTTGAAAAAAAAGCGGTCTTTGAAATTTTTCTTAAATTTTTGAAAAAAACCAAAATTTTTTTTTGAGTAAAATTATTTTCAATTTTTAATTTATTTTATAAATTTTTTTTTAATTTTGAATTTGTCTTGAGTTATTATAATATTTTTTTGATTAATTAAAACATCGACAATATTAATTGATTAACTAAAAAAAATTATAATATTTAAATGGTAAGAACAAGAAACTTCGAAATTATAGAAGAATACCTCTTATGTTCTTATGAAGATATAATGTCTATGAGATTCATAGAGGAACTTCTCAGGCGTAATTGCAATACGCCCGAAGAAACAGTACGATTTTTGACAAAATTGAACTTAATCAAAAACAAAATGATTTGCACTTCGTGTAACATCGATATGTCTTTTGTTTTAAGGAAAAAACATACAATCTACTTTTCTTTGGGTTTGCAAAAAGTCTTGCAGGAGGTCCAGCCCCATAACCAAAGGATCGTTTTTCAGTGGGACTAATATACCATTGTGTAACATAATCAAAATTTTTTTAAAATACTCGAAAAATGAAGAGATCCAGGATATGGAGTATGAGTTTGGGATAAATAGGAAAACTT
>CAKKLC010004849.1:76036-89007 GCA_918559645.1 Ceratonova shasta | reverse complement strand
TTCAGCAACTTTATGTTCCGCGTTATTAAATGATCATTAAGAAAAAAACGGAATTTTCGCTATTTTTGTATACTCGGAAACATTGTTAAACACGAAATATTTATACACAAAGAAAAAAAAATTTCTGCATGTTAATTTTGTGGCCTTAGTCTTTCTTTTTTAGAACTTTTTATCAAAATTAATTTTTTTTAAATTTTAGTATAAATTTATAATATTTATGAAATCTTCGTTCACTTTAACAGCTTCTTTTTCAATTTCAATTAAAGTGTTTCATGTGTCAAGTTGAATGTAAACTTGCTTCAAATTAATTGGTAAAATGTTTTATATTATTGTAAAGATGCCTATATATTAAATGTAAAAATGTTTTATATTAACTGTAAAAATGTTTTATATTAATTGTAAAAATGTTTTATATTAACTGTAAAAATGTTTTATTTTAATTGTAAAAATGTTTTATATTAACTGTATAAATGTTTTATATTAATTGTAAAAATGTTTTATATTAATAGTAAAAATGTTTTATATTAACTGTAAAAATGTTTTATATTTCGTTTAAACCCTGTAAAAATGTTTATTTGAAGAGAAAATTTGAGGTAAATTGTCAACAAACTATTGTGGATTGATTGAATTTCTGTAGAGAAGTTTGTATGTTTCTTTTTGAAAAAAATCCATTAATTATCGGCGGAGAAGGCCTAGTGGTAGAAGTAGATGAGGCGCTTTTAGTTAAAAGAAAATATAACCTTGGTCGTCCGGACAAAGAACAATAGGTGTTTGGTTATTATTGTCCAACAACTAGGGAGGGTTTTCGCACATCTGTTCCAAATCGTTCAAGAGAAATTATAATTCCGATTATGTTAGAGAAGATAAGACCGGGTTCAATCGTCTATTCCAATCGGGCAAGAATTTATTCTTCTCTAAATACTTTAGGTTATAAACATTACTTTGTAAATCATTCGATAGGGGAATTCGTTGGACAAAATGGTGTTACAACCAATCATGTTGAGTCTCGCTGGCAAAGGGTAAAAGCTGAAAGTAAAGCAAGATTTGGAAGTCATCGAAACCTTCTTAAATCGCATCTAGTATGTTTTATGTGGCATGAAAGATGTGGTTATGATTTTGAAATTTTTATTGAACATGTTAAGGTATGGTACCCGATCCAGAGAATAATTTACTAAAAATGTTATTGTTTTTATTTTTTTTAAATTCAAAAAATTTTCAAACAAAATTAATCCAATAATCCCAACGAGGGAAAACTGCACAAGAGCCTCCTTTTGCTCAGCCTTTAAGACCGTAGCTGATACAGTATCCATACGTAAGTACCCACAGAATTACCTGTTCGATGTCTATTTAAACTGCATTAATAGGTTTGTATGAAAAAAAACATGCCTTTTTATAAATAATACAGTGTTTTGGTGGAATTTTAAAGGTTTGGAACCAATTAAATGTTTTTCCTTTATTTTAAATGGGAATAATTCGATCGACTTACGAGATGATCGAAGAACAAGCTAGGTTATGGAACTAATTAATCTCGTTGGTCGAGGTACTATTGTATTAATTTTACATTATAAATATTTACAAATATTTTAAAGTATAATAAAATAATAATTTTAAATAATAAAAACAAAAAAAATTAACTATTTTGAAACTATTTCAAAATAATAATTTAATATTCATTATATTTATATATATAAATTATAATTAATTAATTAATTAAAAATAAATAAATAAATAAAAATATTAATTATAAATGATATCTAATTAAAACCATTTAACTTTTTTAAAGTATAATAAAATAAAAAACTGAACTATTTGTAAGCTTTATCAAAATAATAATTTAATATTCATTATATTTATAAATAATAATTAATTAATTAAAAATAAATAAATAAATTAATTAATTAATAAAAATTTTAATTATAAATGATAACTAATTAAAAACATTTAACTTTTTTAAAGTATAATAAAATAAAAAACTGAACTATTTGTAAACTTTATCAAAATAATAATTTAATATTCATTATATTTATAAATAATAATTAATTAATTAAAAATAAATAAATAAAAATATTAATTATAAATGATAACTAATTAAAAACATTTAACTTTTTTTAAGTATAATAAAATAAAAAACTGAACTATATGTAAACTTTATTAAATTAATAATTTTATATTCATTATATTCATTATATTTATAAATATAGGCTTTTCGGATCAATTTTATAATCACTGCAATGAATTTCATATTTGTTTGAATCAATATTATAATTTTTCATTCAATTTCATAATCTTTGCAATCAATTTCGTAATTTTTGCTATCAATATCATAAGAAGTTTATTATTTTATAGAAATAACCCCTCATGAATAATTCTTCTATAGATATTGAAATTAATGGAAATTAGTTGAGTTCAGAAACGGACGAAGAACTAATAACATTATAAGACTATGAAATGTCTGAATTAGAAGGCACCAATTCACAACTATTTTCAAAAGGACAAACCTCTACAAGGTCAAAATCAGATAAAAACAAAGTATATTGTAAGGTAAAAAACGTCGTTTCTATTAAAGACAGCGAGCGAATAATTGCAAAGACACTGGAAAAGGGATATCTGTGTGTGCTATTTCAAAAATGTTTGAAAAAAATTATCAGAAGATATATATCGTATTTTCAAGAAATATTTAAATGAAGGTAAAATACATCCTAATGGCAAGATGGAGATAAAAGCTCAAAATTAATCACAAAAATTAAAGAGAATTTATTATCTTATGCAAATAACGAGCGTAAAAAAACTCTAAAAGAAATGCAAGAGTTAATAAAAGTTACACATAATATTAATGTGTCGACATGCTAATTTAATCTTGCTCTTAACCAAGTTCATTAAACGTTAAAAGGTGTAACATTAGTACCAGAAAGAAGAAATTTTATACGACAGTTGAACTTTGAATTGCATATTCGACTACTTTTGGTGAGTTAGAAATTGATAACGATGATAAGAATATTTTTTTAGATGAGTTGAGATTTTTAGTTGTTACACGACCTAGTAGCCGAAGAATCAAACAAGGTGAATCCGCCTATCTATACTTCTCGGTAGCACGAAGTTGAAATATTTCAGTCCTCACAGCTATGAAAAAATATTTTATCCTATACCATTTAATTCATGAAAGGCTTGTAGCTGGTGTAGGGCTTGCAAAGTTGTCTAAAAGAAATTAATGACAGTTGTCTCATTTCTGGCATAAAAACACCGATTTTTATAGTGGACAATGCTTGCATCCACCACTACAGAAGACTAGTCCAAGACGCAAAAGTTTCTTCCTACAAACTTACTTACCTCCCCCTTATTCACCATTCAAAATCCTATTGAGAACGGATTTTTAGTTTGGAAGAATAAGGTTATTTGAAGTAATGTAGATAAAGAAGCTCAATTGTGAGAAGGGATATTTTAGAAAAATTTAATAAGATTAGGTCTGAACACTGTGATGCTTTTAATGGAAAGATGTTTGGTTATCTGAAGAAGGCTGAATTGGGACAGGAAATTATCAAATAATAAATTGACTTTTAAAGGTTTTTTATGATATTTATTGCAACAGAATGAAATTGATCGAAAAATTATGATATTGATGCAAAAATTATGATCTTGATTGCAACAAATATGAATTTGATTGCAATGATTATGAAATTGATCGAAAACCCTATATTAATTAATTTAAAAAAAATACGTTTTTAAAAATAAATAAAAATATAAAAAAATATCAATTAAATATTATTTATACATGATAAACTAATTAAAAAGATTTAAATTTATAAAGTAGACTAAAATATTTATTATATTTATAAAAAAATAATTAAATAAATAAAGAAAGAAAAAAGAAAGAAACTAACTTTTTTTAAGATATTAATTATATTTATACACAATTTTAATTATAAAAATTTAACTTTTTTTCATTCATTAATTATTAGTTTAATATATTTTACTAAAAGTTACAATTTTTTTTTAATTTATTATTATTAGGCTAAAGTACAGAATAAGGGCCCCCAATCTAGAATTTTCGGTAAATTTATAATGGCGGTTATTGATTATAACATTGATAATATTGATACATTTAAATATTGAAGTAAAAAAATTATTGCTTAAACTAATTTACCCATCTAACGCGAAAATGTAAATATGTAGCATTAATTGTCTTGATCATTTCAGACAATCTTTCGTTATTATTGAACTTTCTTTCAAAAATATATTTGGCAATGTAGGAATACATTAGTTCTGGACTTTTGTTCGTTATATACCTATACTTCCTTTTAACTGCTCCCAGATAGCTTCAATCTTATTTGTTTGTACGCCATCCTCGTAAACAAAATTTCTTGAATGATTTACTGTTTCATGGTAATATCTGAGATCAGCAAGATCATTGTATCCACCCCACAGATCGGTAAGAATGATTGACTCTTTATGTACTTTGTCATTAATTATTTTATTCAATGTTGCTTTATTTCTCACTTCAGCTAGGACCATGAACACTTTTTCCTCTTCGTCGACCCCACCAACAATCCATAAGTTTTCGTTAACTAATAAATAACCCCCCTATGCTGTATTTTTTTTTGTGATACGAAATTCGTCAATTTGTACGATTTTATCAGGTCCACCTATTTTTTGCCTGAAAATAATTAAATGGTCAATATAAATTTCGCGTACAAAGTTCTTCCAATCGCATATTGTTGAGTGAGATCTTATATTTATTTTATTGCTAAGCTCATCATAATCCATATAAATATTCTTACTTTTACAATATAAAATAAAAAAAATTTGATACAAACTTAATTTAGAACCCTCGAAGAATGTTCCATTTTTTAATGATACCCTTCGCTTGCATTGCGAGCATCGGAATATGTGTTCATCTATGTTTTAAGAATATTTTTGAATGTACATATTCAAATGACAACTTGGGCAACTTTTAATATATGGCAATAGGTTTAATTTTTGCAAAAAATTTATAATGTATGATGTGTTTGATTCTAAATGACCAAAATCAACTAATTTTAATTTATCAATATTATCAATGTTATAATCAATACCTGCCATTATAAATTTACCGAAAATTCCCGATTGGGGGCACTTATTCTGTACTTAAGCCTAATAATAATAAATAAAAAAAAATTGTAACTTTTAGTAAAATATATTAAACTAATAATTAATGAATGAAAAAAAGTTTAACCGGATCCGGGTTAAAAATTACACTCATATGTGTAATTTTTAACCCTATAATAATTAACATGCGTGAAATTAATGAGCTTTTTTTACAAATATGTCAACAATACAGTAGCATTAATCAAATACTTAAGAGCAAAAGGTATTTTAAAAACATTTGTTTATTGTCGTGGTTGTGGTGATCTGTTAAAATTGACAAAAAACTACAGATCAATTGATAATGAATCTTTTATATGTTACAAAATGCATGCTCATTCAAATAGAATAAGCATTAGAATTAATAGGTTTTTTGAGGATTTACCAATTCCTCTTTACAAAGCTATCATTGGAATTGTCAAATGGGTTTATAATACACCACAAATTACTGTAATTAAAAGTCTTGAATCAAGCAAGCTTACAGTGCAGAAAATATACAAAAAATTAATACTTCTTGCTATTGAATATTTATCTACAAATCCAGTAAGATAAGGTGATAAAAATAAAGTATGCCAAGTAGACGAAAGCATGTTTAAATATAAGCAAAAATATCATATTGGCAGAGTATCAAATTCTGATAAATGGGTCTTTGGAATTACTTATACGAGCTACAAACCCTTCAATATATTTTTAAAGCTAGTTTCTGATCGATCATGTGAATCATTAATTCCAATTTTAGTCAAAATTTGCAGACTTGATACAATTGTTTGGAGTGATGAATTGAGAAGTTATATGCGTCTGTTTGATTTAAAAATTGAATAAAAAACTGTTAAATATTCAGTTAATTTTGTAAATCCAGTCAATAGGGTCCATACACAAAATGTAGAATCACTCTGGAATAAACTTATAAGAAGAATGAAAAATACGATGGGGATGGCTGATGGCATATTAGAATAATATTTACAAGAATAGATGTTTAAAGATAACTTTTTAATGGACAATATTGATCCTTTATTAAATTTATTTCGGTCTTTGTGTTATTCATTTTTTATATTGAAAAACTATGTGTAATTTTTAACTCAATATTGGACTATGTGTAATTTTTAACCCAATATTGGACTATGTGTAATTTTTAACCCAGATCCGTTTTATCTTTTTTATATATTTTAATTATATTTATAAATAATATTTATTAAAAAAAACTTAAATTTTTGTAAAATATATTAAAATTTTAATTAATTAAATAAAAATAATTTTGAATTTTATGTAAACTATTAAACAATAATAATTAAATATTAATTATATTTACAAATAATTAATTAATTTAAAAATAATTTTTTAACTTTATTTAAATAATAATTATAGTTAATAAAAAATAATTGATTTTAAAAACTTACCCTTCCTTAAATATAAGCAGAAATTAATTAAATTTAAAAATAAATAAATAATTAAATAAATATTTAATTAATTAATTAAGATCTCTTAATTTTTTTTAAATATATTAATATAACAATAACTATAAATTAATTAATTAATTAAAAAATGCAAATTTTCAAGATATATCAAAAGAATAAATTATTTTCATTTTAATTCATCTTTATAACCTATAAAAAATAAAAATACTATGTATAATTTATTCTAGAACAGAACTAGCAAAACTATATGGGTGAAGGAATATATTATAGATAAAAATGATAATTTGATTACAAATTAAATACTTTTTTAGTTATATACTATTTATTATGTCGACAAGATCTCAAACCATATTTTTTAAAATTATATAAAATAACATTTATAAAACAATTTATTTAAACTATTTTGTATCAAAATAGTTTATTCTTATTTTAAGATTAAACTAAATATTTTAACCATAAAAATTCTTTTAAATTTGCATATTTCTGATCATATTTTTTTATTAAAACACATAAGATTCAATGTTTTTTGCCAAGTGTAGCTTGATAATAAAATCAACAAAACTTTTGTACCAATCTATCTAATTTTTAAAAATCATACATATTAAGAACATTATAAAAATGCAGAGTACTTCGGAATATTGTAATTCACTCAAATCAGTATCACACTAAATTTCTATAATCTCACATAATTGCCAATCTAGATGAATTTTTAAAAAACATTCTCTAAATCCTAGTAAAGATTCCTTACTTAGTTTATTGATAATTTAACTATTGTTTTCCAACCTAATTTCTAGTATCTTAAACAAATTTATACTTTAAAAGTGATATTTTTTAACATTTGAGTTATGAAAATCAACTTATTTTCATTTAAAAGCTATTCAAACTTTTCATTATATTATATGTATATAAGTTTTGCTTTGGTATAACTATGTTAAAACTAATAAAATCTGACTAAATAACACACAGAAAATCATAAAGAACTAATTCATATAAGTCCAATATTTTTTTTAGGTCATAGTTGTTGCTGATCTTTCCAGATGTCAAAAAATCAAATATGAATATTATAAGTAATGAATGTGTCATCAGATTTAAAATTCTAAAAAAAATTGTTCCTTTAAATTTACAAAGTATAATAATACATGATTTTAAATTTTAATCATTTTGATACAGAATATTTATTAGTATACATTACAACAAATTATAGTTAACCTTTTATAAATAGTATTATTTTATTCTGCTATTATTGAAAATTCAAATAATTTAGCTCATTTATTTTAAAGCTGATTCGTTAACTATATATTTTCGACGGTAGATTATATCTTCTTAAGTAATTTAGAATTTTTTCAAAAATAAAAGCTCCTCACATTTAAACTTTAAATTATTACAATGACAGAATGTATTCAATAATTATAAATTTAAAGTTTCATACACATACAACGTTTAATAACTAAGTGGTATGTTTCTAACCTTTATCTTAATTTAATAAAATATTATATATAAATATTTAAGATATTTTCTAATAAATGCTTTAAGTTATTCTAATTATAGTTCATCATGATTAATTTATATTCTCAATTTTTTTCATAGTATCTAATTACATAAGCATTAGTAAAATATTACCTGTTGTTCCCTGTATAAGAACATGTACTGTTTTTCATTTTGAAGTTATAAACGAATTAAAAAGCTCCTCTTCTTAGCAGCTTCTTGATGCTGCATTTTTTTATTAAAGCATTGTTATTTTAAATTTAAATTATTCTATTAATTGTTATCTTTCGTTCTTAGGAGTTAATATGGTGCCATAATGTGTATCTTTAGTAATGAAATGGATTTTTATAAGGTAATATTTCACCAGTGTTTCATTTTCCACAAATCAGGGTGAACTAGCGTTTTTGTCAGTAAAAAATATTTAAAATTCTTTTACATCGACTATATCGTGGTGTTGAAATAATTTTTGACTAAAAAAGTCACCATATTATTTCAATTGAAACATATGTAATTTAGATAATAAAATTTGATATATCCCTGTTTATCTAAAAATTTTTCATAACGTCTTTATATTTTTGCTAGCTAATATGAATTGTATCCTGTCCTATTTCCTCCATCTAATTAGTCAGATAAACTAATTTTTCCCTGTTTAATAGGTGATATCAGATGTTAACAGCACAGGTCGTAATAAACATGTTGTTGATAGTTTTCTTAGATTTCCTATATACAATAATTAAAAACTTAAATTATAATAATGAATATATTAGACTATAAAAATATTAACTTGTAAATTTTACTTCAAAAAACATTATTTTTGCGTAAATATTATAGGTTCTTGAAAGATCCAAGTACTCCTCCATTAAGAAATTGAAAAGAAAATTTCTTTATGTAATTTTTAATTTAAACAACAAAAAATTTTAATTTATGTAAATTAACACAAAAATTTCATTATTTATGATTGTAGATTTATCCTAGAAAATGTGCTGGACCTAAATGAACTTTAATTTTTTTATATATTTATAATTTAAAAAATTATAAAACAGTCAAAAGTATAAACTTTTCACCATAATAGATTATACTATAAAAAATTTAAATTTTCTCATGAAAATTTAATATTTTTAAACAGAGATAAATAAAGAAGGATAAAATCATATTTAATGCTATTAAGAAATTCTAGAATATGTTGATAACTTAATATTCAATTCCATTCACTTGGAATCCTCAATTCTCTTTAATATAATTTTATATTTAATAAATTAATTTACAAAATTTTTATATAATAAAACAAGCTCTAAATAATTATGTAATCGACCAGCTATATTTATAAAAATCTATATCCTTTAACTAAAGGTAATGCTTTATGAAATTTACTAATAATTTAAAAAAATTGGAAAAATAATTTAAATTAGAATAATTCAAAAGACAATTTAAAATGCTTAAAATTATTGCCATCTTAATAAAATTTTAAGGGATCTAAAGAGACAATTATTTATAAATATCCCATAACAGATAAAATATTTTATTTCCAAAAAGACTTAGCTGTAAAACTGACTATTCAAAATCTTATTATGGTCTAAAAGATCTATGTTATATACATGGACTTATACAAATAAAGTAGGGGGTTATGAAAACACCTACAACGCCTCGTAGAAGCAAAAATCTTGTCACCCAAAAATCCTTATTTTAAAAAATACCAGGATAAGTAAAACTTTGGTTCATGCCTGTAATAGTGAACTTTATTTATTAAAAGTTATCGAGGTAAACTGGGAAGAAAAAAAATGTCAGTGAATAAAAAAATAAAAATTGCTAATGTTGAAAAACTATGTTTTGGTGTTACAAATATTGGACTATTATATTTAACAGGAATTTTTCCAAAATTCTCATATAATTAGTTCGTTGCCTAAAATAGTCTCTTAGTCAATAGGAATCTACGCAATGAGTGTTTCCCTACAAAAAATATCGGATATACGTTCATAAGTCCACTGTAAAAGACTTTTTTTAGGCATGTAATAAACCTTGTATGATAAAAAAAATACATCTTAATATGAACATTGAAGGATCAGACTTGTTTTGAAGACGATTCAAAATCATATCTTACTATGACATTTCTTATGACTTAAATATGACCAGAAACACAATAAGAGAATATTATAGAGTTATTAATAAGGTTATATGTGAATTTATCGCAGATACGAATAGAAAACTAAGTTTAAAAAAGAATAATTTTAAAAGATTTTTAAAATAAAAAAAAATCTTTTTTTTAAGATTAAAATGGATGAATACTAATAAATGGGCAATTGTACGTAGTATGACTATAAATAGAGTAATAAAATATTCAAAATCCCTGTTACTAATAGAAAAATAGATTTATGTGTAAAAATTATTACTGAATATTTTTTGTTTGAAAATACTATCTATAAAGATAGCTAGAGAACATAAGCACACCTCTTTTCCAGGTTATCTAGATTTTATTATTGGTCCGTTAACTAAATCCATAATTTTGTAACTCATGTAATCCTGAAGTTAATTCTAAAATAGAGAAGGTTTATGGTCCAATTTGAATTCTTTTATTCTAGAAAATAATTGTATTAGTCTAAAGCAGAGGTTCCAAACTTTTTAATTCGCGGGCCGTTTTGGCGATTTAATTCGTCAGTGGGGTCCAAGCATTGTACATATTAAAGTTAAAAAAAATTTTAAGGAAGGTAGCTTGAATTTTTTTATAGTAAATTACGGCTCCAAAAATGATATATAAACGTTTATTAAATATACAATAAAAAAAATTCAGGTACCCTTTTATGGGAATGGTGGAACTGGGATTTTTCCCGGAGAGTTTCTTCAAAGTTCGAATTTAGATCTGTAACGCCAATAACTAGCAACGATTGCAAATGTTCATTCGATAAATTTGTCCTATACTTGGATTTGAGATATTTCATCCTAGAAAATGTTTGTTCGCACACGTATGTAGTGCCGTAAAAAGAAACATATTTACTAGCCAATTTCTTTAAATTAGAAAACTCTTTTGCGTCTAAAAATTTGTAAAACTCGATCAGATTTCCTTCCTTATATTTGCTCTTGATTTGATCGCTAGCTTGAAGATCAATTACATCCATTTGAAACTGGCTTGAAACATCATTAACGTTTCATTCATATGGATTTTGAAAGAGACTAATTTCCCTTGAGTTTATGTCAAGATCAGAAAAACAGGGATTTGAAATTTAAGTTTTAAATCTGCGAATACTTTTACTGCAAAAAAGGTTGGAAATATTGCGTCAGTTTCTGTACTAAATTTTTCACAGCACGTAAAATGTGAAAAATTACGATTATTAATGTGATTTTTGAGCAATATAAGCTTGACTCTGAATGATTTGATTTGCTCCAATAAATCACAAATTAAGTTGTTTTTTCCTTGCAGCTTTAAATTCAAGTTATTTACGTGTGTCACAATATCTGCGAAAATTTCTAATTTCCTAATCCATTCTGCATCTGATAAAAGTGGCTCGAGGTTATTCTTTTCCGCAATAAAAATTTTAATTTCCTCTCTAAGCTTAAAGAACTGCAGTAGTATTTTGCCGCAGCTAAGCCATCGCACTGCTGTATAATATGGCAAGTCGACCGATTCAGATTCGATTTCTTCAAGTAAATGATTAAAATTGGCGATGATTGAGTGCACGTGATCGGATAAAGTTTACGACGGACACAAATATTTTTAAAACGCAGCTCATGTCGACATGTTTTACACATAGGGCTTGTTGGTAGATAATACAGTGCAGAAAAATTGGTATTGTTGCTCCCGCGCTTTGACAAGGTATTTTTTAAGCCCAACAACCCCAAAATTTGTACCAGACATGTTTTAGTCTCTGTCAATTGTCACATTTTGCAGTCGATTTTAGTCCAAGTGCATTTTTCTCAACGTCTGTTGGATTTCCTTAAAAACATCTTCGCCGGTTGTAATGCCGTGCATGCCGATAACCGATGCTAATTCTTGGGTGACACATTGAGATCATCGTCAACTCTACGAAAAAATACCAAAAGTTGATTGGTGTCACTGGCGTCGGTTGATTCGTCAATGGCGATAGAGTAGTGAGTGAAATGCTGCATTTTTACGGAAATCTGGTGGAGTATATTATTGCCAATGTCGTCAATTCGACGAGCAACAGTATTGCGTGAAAGACTAATAGTCTTTAAAAGCTTCAGCTTTTCAGGAAACAAAATCCCAACAGCTTCCATCATGAACTCTTTAATAATATTTCCATCCAAAAATGGATTTTCCTTTTTCGCCAACAAATATGCAACTTTCATGCTAACTTAAGTCAAAGATTCGTTTTCCGAGTTTGCCTTTCGAAATAAATTTTGCTGAGATGACATACTACGACTCATTTTTTCAAATTTTTTTGTGGGCTGATTGTCTCTATATTGCGAGTAAGCTGCAGCATTTTTTGTTATATAATGTCGGCGTAAATTGTACTCCTTCATTACAGCAACAGTGTCATTGCAAATTAAACACATAGCTTTGCCATTCTTTGATTGTGATCAGACAAAAAAATATTTGAAATCACATTCTTCTTTAAACACGTGGCACTCGTCATCTACTTTTCTTCTTATTTCGTCCATGGGTAATTTTTTTAAAAAAATGTTTACGTCATAATATCGTTATTATTAGAAGTCGAAAAAATATGAATAAAAATTATCGAAAATGCGGGACTTTTCAGTAAAATTGAATGATATAATTCTAGATTCAAGGTGAAAAATACTTTAATGCTAGCAGATTTCCGTCTTTTTGTTTTCTCTATAACGGAATAAAAGGTGGATTTTTCGGAGGTTGAAATAGGTTAAAAATTACCCTATTAAAAAAGCAATTTCTTTGTTGAGGACAAACATTTGTATAAAATTTAGAAATATCTTTTAAATCAGGTATTTTTGTATACTTGGAGGCACTTATTTACGAATAAAGCC
>CAKKLC010004849.1:31883-44085 GCA_918559645.1 Ceratonova shasta | reverse complement strand
AGTGTGAGTTTAATGAATTTGTTAATTTAAAAATTTTTAGATCTGATGATTATGATATTTTTAAATTCTGGAAAAGCCTTTCGACCCAATTTCCAAACCTTGCGAGTAATTTATTAGATCTATTGTGAATTCCAAATGGAAGCTGTGATGTGCAAAGGTCCTTTAGCTATTCAAGAAAGGTTCAAACGCCATTAAGATCTAGTTTAAGTAATAAAAATCTCGAGATGCAAATGATTATCTATTTTAATAATAGATCTTCAATTTCGTAGGGAAAATAAATCCAATGTTGATTTGTTTATATTTTTTTTCTTTAAGAAACATTGTAGTCTTTATTAATTGATATTTAATCATTACAGGCTTCACTTTTGAATATTGCAAAAATTTTTCATGTGCTTCTCTCAAAGCAAAAAAACAGACACTTAATATGAAAGCATTGTTAAAAGATAACGAATTAATTTGTACTTCCCGATTTCAACCCGAATTTTTATATAAAAATTTTATAAAAATTGCGCCCGATTTTTACACTTCAACTGTAATTTTTTATTCCGCCCGAAAAAACGGGGCCCTACTTATTAAGCTTGTTAGAATTTTTTATTAAGAAGTAAAAGAAACCTTTACTATACAAAATAAAACATTTTTTTTAATTGTTTTTCAAACCGCTTTTCAAATTTAATTAGCTTGTGTGTAGTTTTATAACAAATTTTGAACTTTGATCCAAATAAAATTTTTTAATAAGTTTAACTTTTGGATTGTAACTAATTGAGATTTTTAATATTCATTAAAATAGATTAAAAATTTCTAATAACTCTAAACTTGAAAAAATAAAAAAATATTATTAAGCTAGATTGCTGTACAGCAAAAATATGTATCCGAAAAGATTTTTATTAATTTTTATCTGTCATATATTTTTGTATAAATATATTTAGCAAGGTAAATAGGTTTATAATTAAAATTACTTTACTATTTTTCTGAAATTATATCAGATGAGTTAAGGTAATTTTTAAAAGATTTCATAAACATTCTATATTATTAATGTGCAATCCTAAAAGAGTTACATAATAACTATTATTATATATAATATTGGTTTATTATTGAGCTGTAAGAGATGTTTGTAAATAGTTCATGTAAATTAATAATTTTTTAATAACGTACAAAAAGGTACGCTTAAAAAAATTAAATGGGTACAAAAAAATGAGAGATATTTAATGTAACATATTTTTTTTAAAATGGATTCAGATCTTCCTTAATAGTGACAATTTCAGTGTAATGGGTTTGTCTAAATATTATTAAGAAATAAATTTACAAATTACATTAGCAGCAAAATATTTTTTCCATTCCCTGAACCTAAAACAACAGTTTTACCAATCAATGACAAACTCTTATCTCCCATATTTTGTTTTAATTAATATAATTCTTTATAAATTCACTTAAGATCTTTTTAAAAGCTTCAAAAATTAACCAACTACAAAAATTAAATTTTGATACACAAAAGTTAACTATCTCTTTTATATTTTACAAAAATTAGGTCGAATGGTACAATAATTTTGGAAAGTTGAAAATATTGACAAATAAGAAAGAATTTTATTTTGTGTAATTAAAAAGGATTGTAAATTTATGGATAAGGGAGAATTCTTTTGAGATTAAATATTATTAAATCTATTAAGTTTTTTGATTAAAGTTTTTTCATAACAATTTTAATAAATACTGACTGAAATGAAAATGAAAATGATTCCTGGTAGAAATTTATTTTTTACTTTAATTAAAAGAATGAAAAATTTCGGTAAATATTTCTTAATTATTAAAAGCTACCTTTAAAAAAAATTTACTGAAATCTAGATTTTTTTTTTAGATTTCAAAGCTACATTAGTTATTGGTCCAATAGTATCAAAGTTTGATCCAAAAATGTCATGAGATATATTTAAGTCATTTAAGGTGCTACTTAATTAAAGGTGTTTTCATAAGATGAATTTTTATTTATTATTATTCCATTTAATAGGTAATTAAGTTTCATATAGTTATATAGATTATTTTCTGTTTATTAGGATTCTTTTAAGATTAGTATTATAAAAGATTTATTGAAACACGTTTTGGGGGCTTTTTTACTTTATTCATAAAAAATGTCAAGCTTATAAAGATCAGATATTAATATAAATTAATTAAAACAACTAATAACTTTAAGAATGTTTATTATCATAATAAAGTGATATTTCAATCTATGGAAAAGTATCATAATATAATCATGATATTGAAGTCCCACTTTAAAAGATGTATTATTACAGGTATTTTTAGCGTTTAATATAAAAGTACGCTTAAAATTTAAATTTATCACCTTGAGCAAGCAGTTATAATATTTTTGAGTAAAAAAAAGTTAATAATAATGATATTTGAACTGATAAGGTACAAAATGCTGTTTTCAAAATGATTGAAGTGCAAGTAAATTCAAGATGTTATAATTCAGTAAAAAAAAATTTAAATTTCTTTTTTTGTCGTGGTTTTTAGTATTTTTTGTATGAGATTTGATAAATTATAATTTACTAGTATTTATCATTCTTTTCTTAAATTTTTAATCAATTTATTAGATGTACTAATGTATTTTATTACATAAAGACAAAAAAAATGCATGGATATTTTACTATTTGTTAGAAGATGTTCTGGTTGCTTGTTAATACTGTTGGATAACCTTTTCTGTTCTAAAATAAAGTTCTTTCTTTTTAAAAGTTATTGGAATTTTTAAATTATTAAAATTATTTTTTATTATTCTTATTTTCTAACTTTTATAGTGATTATGTTTGTTCTTAAAATTGAAATAATTGAAATTAATCATAATTTTGAATTTATTGTGAAATGAGAAAAATAATAGACTTAATATATGGTCTATTAGATTTTCATTTTGTTCCTTTAAAAAATATAGTTTTTTTTGAAAGCTTACTTCAATTTTCTTATACATATCAATAACCATTATAAGGAAAAATGATTTTTATTATCCCCGATTTTATAATTTATTTACTACAAAGTAATCTAAAAAATCAGAGTAACTTTTATGTCTAATACAGTATAATTTTTTTAAAATTCTAATATCATATTGAAAGTTAATTTTTGTAGGAATTTGAAATTTAGATATTTTTATAAAAATGTCTTATATAGTTATTAATATCCCAGAGAAGATTTAATATTCTTAATATTACAAAAAAAATAAAAAGATTTTAATGGATTTTATATTTACAATAACAATAAATAAGAAATAAAATAAAATTTTATATAATTAATTAGTCCACAGTTTAAACGCATAATGAATTGACGTATTCTAAAATCGTCGCATAAGTTATCAATTAATCATTTATAATAGTTTCTTTAAGTTCAAATTATTTAATAATCATTATCAATGCAATATTTAAATTATGGGTGTCCAACTTGCGCCCAGTGGACCACACCCCGACCCGTTGAGGTTTTCTATGCGGCTCGCAGCGTTATCCTAAAAATATTTGTAACTCCATGTTTTTCGTTATTTTTCAATCATATAAACGGCGATATAAGGTACTGCAATGCATTTCACGAGCGTGTGATACGTGAAGGTGTCCGAAATAGCTTTTTTCGCGTTAATTCGTAATGCTTCATTTAATTGGGTCGGACTTACAGTAAATCCGATATGATCGATAAATTGATAATTCTAAAAAATGGCGGCGAATGTAAATACTTGCAAAAAACGACAAATTGATACAGAAGGAAGACTTTTTAAAGCATTTTGGACTGTAGACTATTTTGTAATGAAAGGCTTTGGCAGAATAACGTGCCTTATATTCTAGGAAACAATTGCCTTTGCACAGAAGTATAATGTTAAGCGATATTTTTCAAAAAAGCACGTCAACAGGTAAAACAACCTGACTGGTCAACTTTGAATTGATGGTGTGAACTTGTTGAAGCAGAACGTCATCAGACAGCAGTCATTGTTTACAGCAGTAATCGAAAAGTGAGAGGCTGCAACCAAAACAAGTTTTTTAATAGCTGAAGCTATAGCCAAGCTGGAACATTTTCTGATGGTGAATTCGTTAAGAAATGCTTTAGGCTGTTTCCTGGTGTAGTCTGTCTAGAAAAGAAACCAGAATCAGAGAAAGTCAGTATTTTTCACCAAACGGTTGCGAATATAGTTGACGAGATTTAACCCAACAAAGAAGAAAGTTTTACTAAAAGACTTGCTCAATACTAATTTTATTCTCTTGCGCTTGATGAAAGCACAGAAAATAATGATACGGCTAAACTTTTGGTATTTGAACGTGGAGTAACAGAAAAGTTTGTCATTATCAAGGAAATTTTGGATAGATGTTAAATGATAGGCACTACAATAGGGAGGAAAATTTTAAATCAGGTCAAGAAAGTCCTCACAAAATTTAATCTTTCTGAAATAAATTGATTGTTTTAACCACAGAGAGAGCCCCTTCAATTACAGTAGACGGGATGTATTTGTTTCTTTAATGGTAAAATTAGTGTCTCACAAAATTTTAATTCATCACTGAATCATATATCAAGAACAGCTGTGTGCAAATATCTTTAACATGCAACATGTAATGGACAAGATAGTTTCAACATTCAATTTGATAAGTCCTCGTGTGCTAAACCACAGACAATTACAGGCTTTTCTTGAAGAATTGGAATCACGTCATTGTGATGTTATTTATTTCTGCCAAGTCCGTTGGCTAAGTAGGGCAAACACTTTAGCCAGCTTTTGGTCACTTAAGGATGAAATAAAAACATTTATGACAGAAAAGGGAAAAGATGTTTGTTTCCTAGATTATCAACAGTGCTTGAATGACTTGGCTTTTTTGGTAGACATTACCAAACATCTTGCAGATCTTAATGTCAAACTTAAAGCTAAGGATTAACTAGTCTATAAAATTTAGGAAAGTGTTGTCGCATTTGTGCAAAAGCTAAAACTTTTCCAGCAACACTTACATCAGAAGAAACTGTTACATTTCACAACATTAGCAACAAGATCGCCTTCAACGCTGGCTCATATGAAGAACTCCACTCTTATTAGCAAACTTGTTGATGTATTCGAAGATATATTTCAGCATTTCAAACAAAATACCGATGACATGAAAATGTATGGTAATCATTTTAATTTGATCTCTTTGGTGCACCTGATGAGTATCAAATCAAACTAATCGACATTCTTAATAACAGCAATTTTAAAACTATTTATTCTCAGAATGATCTTGTTACCTTTTACAAGCCGTATCTTTGATCAGAGTCTTTTCCTAACCTAGCCAAACATTCTTGCAGGTATTTTGCGCTTTTTGGCAGAACATATTGCCGTGAACAGCTTTTTCCCAGAATAAAAAACAAGAAAACAAGGAATCAATCCGTTCTCACAGATAAAAATTTATCAGAAATCCTTAGAATTGCCACATCTACTGTTGCAGCAGATAATAACTTTTTATGCAAACAGTAACAAAGCCAAATATCTCATTAAGGCTTTTATTTAGTTTAATATGTTTCATTCTTGGTGTTATTAAAATAAAAATCTGATCTTATTTTCTCATCAATGCCAATTTACATTTGAACCCAACCTTTAAAAAATTTTTGAAAGGTGGCTTCAAGGCTAAAAGGTTGGATACCCCGATTTAAATAAACAGCTAAATCAATAAATTTTTGATGTTTAATTTAATTATTATGCTTTCATATTCATTAAGTTGAATACTTGATATTTTTTTAATCCATTAATAAATGTATATCATTTTCATATCAAATCAAATTTTCAAACATTATATTTATTAAGCTGAATACTTGATACATTTTTTAATAAATAAATAAATTAATTAATAAATAAATAAAATTATCATTTTGATATTAAATCAAATTTTCAAACATTTATATTTATTAAGTTGAATACTTGATGTATTTTTATTTAATTAATTAATTAATTAATAAATAAATAAAATAAAATAATATAATATAATTTTGCTATAAAATCAAATTTTCAAACATTTATATTTATTAAGTTGAATAATTGATACATATTTTTAATACATTAATAAATGTATATCATTTTCATTTTAAATCAAATTTTCAAACATTTATATTTTTGAAGTTGAATACTTGATACATTTTTAAATAAATAATAAAAATTATATCATTTTGATATTAAATTAAATTTTCAAACATTTATATTTATTAAGTTGAATACTTGATATATTTTTATTAAATTAATTAATTAATAAATAAATAAATAAAATAATATAAAATAATATAATATAATTTTGCTATTAAATCAAATTTTCAAACATTTATATTTATTAAGTTGAATAATTGATACATATTTTTAATACAGTAATAAATGTATATCATTTTCATATTGAATTAAATTTTCAAACATTTATACTTATTAAGTTGAATACTTGATATATTTTTATTAAATAAATAAATTAATTAATTAATTAATAAAATAATATAATATAATTTTGCTATCAAATCAAATTTTCAAACAATTATATTTATTAAGTTGAATACTTGATATATTCTTATTAAATTAATTAATTAATATATAAAATAAAATAATATAATATAATTTTGCTATTAAATCAAATTTCAAACATTTATATTTATAAAGTTGAATAATTGATACATATTTTTAATACATTAATAAATGTATATCATTTTCATATTGAATTAAATTTTCAAACATTTATACTTATTAGGTTGAATACTTTATATATTTTTATTAAATAAATAAATTAATTAATTAATTAATTAATAAAATAATATAATTTTGTTATTAAATCAAATTTTCAAACATTTATATTTATTAAGTTGAATACTTGATATATTCTTATTAAATTAATTAATTAATTAATAAATAAATAAATAAATAAAATAATATAAAATAATATAATTTTGCTATTAAATAAAATTTTCAAACATTTATATTTATTAAGTTGAATAATTGATGTATATTTTTAATACATTAATAAATGTATATCATTTTCATATTAAATCAAATTTTCAAACATTTATATGTTTGAAGTTGAATACTTATATATTTTTTAATAAATAACTTAATTTATTAATAAATAAATAAAATTATATCATTTTGATATTAAATTAAATTTTCAAACATTTATATTTATTAAGTTGAATACTTTATATATTTTTATTAAATTAATTAATTAATTAATAAATAAATAAAATAAAATAATGTAATTTTGCTATTAAATCAAATATTCAAACATTTATATTTATTCAGTTGAATAATTGAAATATATTTTTAATCCGTTAATAAATGTATATCATTTTCATATTAAATCAAATTTTCAAACATTTATATTTTTGATGTTGAATACTTGATATATTTTTATTAAATTAATTAATTAATAAATAAATAAAATAATATAATATAATTTTGTTATTAAATCAAATTTTCAAACATTTATATTCATTAAGTTGAATAATTGATATATATTTTAATACATTAATAAATAAATAAAATAAAATAATATAATTTTGCTATTAAATCAAATTTTCAAACATTTATATTTATTAAGTTCAATAATTGATACATATTTTTAATACATTAATAAATGTATATCATTTTCATATTGAATTAAATTTTCAAACATTTATACTTATTAAGTTGAATACTTTATATATTTTTATTAAATAAATAAATAAATTAATTAATTAATTAATTAATAAAATAATATAATATAATTTTGCTATTAAATCAAATTTTCAAACATTTATATTTATTAAGTTGAATAATTGATATTGATATTTATACATTAATAAATGTATATCATTTTCATATTAAATTAAATTTTCAAAGACTTATATTTCTTAAGCTGAATACTTTATCCATTTTTAAAATAAATTAATAAAATTAGATCATTTTCATATTAAATTAAATTGTCAAACAGTTATATTTATTAATTTGAATACTTGATATATTTTTAATAAATAAATTAAATAATATATTTTTGATCAATAATTTAATTGCTACTCTTTCATATTCCTTAATTTGAACAAACAATTTTAATTGAACGATAATAAATACGTGTCGTGATAGGAAATACCTAAAATATTAATTATTATATAATTACACTACCTAGAAAGAAAATTATTATCGTGAAATGTAGTTATTTTACATCATTGATAATTATTAACTTTGAATTATAAGTTCCTTTTTTACAATTAACAAATTCTAGAAAAATAAATAGGAATATTTGTTCAATATTTAATATTTTATTTGATTATAGCATGAATAATAGTTTATAATTGATAGATAATAAATTTCATTGTAAATTTTAACAAAAAGATTCTCATTATATTGAATAATTTTTGATTTATGTGTTCATATAAACATAATTCTTAATTTATTTCTTAAAGTGTCACGAATGAAAAACGTTTTGGAAACATTTATTTATAATACCCATGTTCGCTATTCTATTATTCATATTGATGTTTATTTTAGTTATAATTTATTCATTTCATGTTGATTCATAGTATGGCATTTATAAACCACAATTTATTATAAAAACAGGAAATGTAAATTATGGAAAAATTTTAAAAATATTATGATTAATTACCATGAAATAGTTTAAAAGGCAATAGCAAATTTTATGTTAAATTAAGAGACTTTTTTACAATATTAAATACTGTTAATTTAAATATAATTTCTAATAAAATTTAACTTTCTTTTGAAGATTATTTTCTATGAAATTTAACTAAAACTATTTTGAATTACTATAGGTTTGTAGGTAAAATCTTTAAAGATAAAACCAGCTCTAATATATTTTGAAAAGTATTTGATTTTAAAAATATATTTCATTTTGATGAAATGTGAAAACAGATAATCGAATTTTTTAATTTGGTCAAATGATGATTACAAATGAAGGTAGCAAAATGAATGAGTTCCAGATATAAATTTTTTAGTTTTTGTTTAAAAGAAGAACATTTAGTAAGGAAAAACTTGTTAAAAGCTTTAAGATAAATTTTTTTTTAATAAAATTAAAACTAAGATTTTTTTAGACTATACCTTAATTTACTAAAACAAAAATTTAAGAAAAAATGTAATTAGAACATAATATCTTTACCAATGGAATTAGGTAAGCTATTAAGAAAATTTTAATTTATTAAATGAACTTATGTTCTTTTAAAAAATAATATAAGCAGGAATGAACGTAAAAAAACAAGTGTGTATCCCATCAAATTATATAAAAAGAAGTTTTTTTTTGTGGAAAAAGGGGTGAATTATACTATTTATCATAATTATGTATTACATTTGACCAGATTATTATATTTCAATAATCATTAATGTAATTATTATTCATTTGGGAGTACTTTTTTTTATCCAGATACTGTATCATACATTAACAAAGTAAAAATTTGTTATAAAATTAGTTTTTATTTAGATATTTGCAAAAATTAACTTGGAAATCAAATTGATAATAATTCTTAATTATATTATTTATCTGATATAATATCTTTACTAATAAATGCGGAGATTAAGTACTAAAATGTCGAAAAGGTACTACTGGGTTTTACACAATCAATGGGGGTTTCACACACCAATAGAAAAATAAATTTTTTTAAAAATATTTTTGAGGTATCCGATTTTTCCCCGTGGGGAAAAACAGGTTGCCAAAAATTTAATTTAATTCAAATAAGATTTTTAAGTCAGTTTTAATTTATATTTTTAATTATGGGAGAAATGGAAAGGATTACATTGGAGGAGTAATGGAAACCATATTTTGACGTTATAAGCCCCTATTCGTTACTAAGCCCCAGGCTTAGTAGAGTATTTTTCAGCAAGGTTTTTTTTGTTCCCTTTACCAATACCTCACTCGTTACTAAGCCCAAACAATTTTTGCGCCAAATTTCAAAGTAAATATTTTTGAAGCACAAAAAATTTTGCAAAGTAAACGACGAACATACTCGTTACTAATCAATCTAGATTCTGTCAATTTTTCTGATAAAACCTCTCTAGTGAAGGGTGCTGAGCAATTCCAAGTGAACATTAGCCTAATCAAGCATTGAAGAAACCAAAAAAAGAATTAGAAGAGAATCCAAAAAATCAATCAAAGGTAATCCGGCGTGTAAGAGCACCTAAATGGATTGTCCATAGGCACATATGATGACATGGATCGCATCAAAACGCAAAGAAGGTCACCTAGTGTCTGGAACTTTAATTTTAAGAGAAGGTCATGCTTATGATGTTCGAATAAAATTCATGATTTCAAAGGATCTCCAAATTGGGTCTTTAAGTTCTTGAAACGTAAGAATGTTGTTTGTTGTTAAGTGACATCGATCGGTCAAAACCTTCAGGTAGATTCGAAGAAAAAAACTAAGTCATTTGTTGAATTCGTAACTGAACATAAAGATAATTACACGCTCGATTACATCGGCAACGTGGATGAGGTTCCAGTTTGTTCTAACATGCCGTCAAAATTCACAATAGATTTTTGAGGATCTTATGATGTTCGGATTGCAACAATAAGCGCAGAGAAATCCAGGTTCACTGTCGTTCTGTGGGTGACAGCAAGTGCTATAAAATTACCAGCATACATAATTTTTTGCGAAAGACGATTCTAAAAGAAAATTATCCCTTAAATTTTATCATCTCCGCGAAAGAAAAGTCATATATGATCTCAACTGAAACTCAACTCTGGCATGAGAAAGTATGAATGTAGCGTTAAAATTCAATCTTTCATTGCAAATCTTAGCCCATGCTGGATAATGCTTTCGGACACAGAACCGATGACGTGAAAAATAAATTCCATGCAAATGGTACATTGATGGCCAATATACCAGACGATTCGATAAAAAAACTTCAAGTTCTCGACGTCAGTTTAAAAAAATCATTCAAATCTCGTCTCCAAAGCAAGTGGAACAAGGGATGACTGACGGTTATAAATAAGTTCACAAAATCAAAAAATATGAAGCGTGCTTCGTACGAAAAAGTCGCAAAATAGATTTATGAAGATTGGGAAAATTTTCTAGCGTCGACGATTGAAAATAGATTCAGAAAAATTACCGTCAACTATTATAACAACGAAAATGAAGAAGACGAAAGAGACCAAGATTTGAAAATGCAAGATGATGAAATGATTGAGATTGAGAAGAGTGAGGATGGAAACTATATGGATGAAGAAATTTTCGAGAAATTGATCAATTTTTAACAGTTGAATTTAAATTCGGCAGCGATAAAAAAGAATTTAATGAATACATTTTTTTTACCTTTACTAATCCACTACTCTTTACTAAGCCACTTTTTACTAAAAAAAAACTTTTAAATTCTTCTAAGCTGGGGCATTTAACACGAAAACAGGGTAAGTCTAATATTTTTTTTTAAACTTTACATTATGATACCAAAAGATTATTAAAATATCTTATCATATCAAAATTCTTTGAAAGCTTTCCTTCAAAATAACAATGTAGTTCAAATAAATAATCTCATTAGTGTATATTACAACAAAGAAACTAAAATCCGAATAAAAAAGGAAGAATTTAGATTTTAGTTTTCTTTATCATAGCATAAAATGTAAAAATGAACATTTAATCTTTATAATTATTTTTTTCCCACAAATAAATCATTTGGTGTACTCCAAAAACTCTTGTTAAAGACCTTATTTTAATTTGTTTAGGAATGTTTGAAAAAAAAGACTCATTAACAAATAATGTCAAATTATGGTTTAAAATATTCTCATATATTTGAAAATTTATCAAATTATATATGAAACATTATGACGAATCATTTGAGAAATCAAAACAAATTTGGAGTTATGGGACATGCTACTAACCTGATTAAAGTTAATTCAGAAGAAAAAGAAATATCATCATGGTGACTATTTATTGGCTGATTTAGAACATAAAAAAATGAGGAATTGACGATAAGAAGGAGGAATTACTGTTAAACAGATGCAACCAAATGGAATTTAGGATTGTTGAAGAAGAAAAACAATATACAAATGTTCCATGTTGAAAGAAGAAATGTATATACTTTGATTCCAATAATTTTGAAAAATGTTAAAAATGGAACAACTATTATTTTTCAGATGGCTGGAGACCTTACTAATTAATTACTTAATTTGATTTTGAACATGAAATTGTAATACACGAAGAAAATTGTTTAGACCCCACAACTAACACTAATCATCAACGTATTGAATGCCAATAGTGTCATGCTAAGAATTTAATTATGAAAAAAAGATGA
>CAKKLC010004849.1:10881-22668 GCA_918559645.1 Ceratonova shasta | reverse complement strand
AAACTTTACTTTGGGGAAACTTTTCGTTATAATTCGGATTCATGGCGGGTGAAAAATTTTTACAAAATATTACAATTGAGAATATTGATGAAAATATTGGCTGAAGTGTAGTATAGCACCCCCTGGATATTTATCACATGGATAAATCCTCTTGGTGATATTATCTATATGTTGTATTGATGACAATCTAGCCTGGTTTTTTTTGATCAGTTTGTTATTTCGGATTATAAACGTGTTTAGAAAAATAATCTTATTTTATCCTAAAAACCCACAATAAAGAATCAAATCTTTTTTTTTTCTTATTCCCATATCACATTTACATATCTATTTCATTCTTATCTCGTTTCTTTTTTATTTAACTATCCAGAGGTTACTAAAAACTAACATTTATATTTTTTTTGCTTCCCGCCAAAAAAATATATTTAAATCCTGTAATTTATTGTTATAATTATTTTATTTATTAATAATTTTTCATACATAAATAAGTTTTAATTTATTTTTAAAAGCGTATTTATAAATTTATAAAATTAAAAAATAATTGTATTTAAATGCTATTAATAATGAATATAGGTTTGTTAACAAAAGGTTTAAGAGGTATTGTTGAATCTGAAGATATTGCTGTTGTATATTTAATAGAGGAGTTTATTATTCAAGAGGAATCAAAATGTATTAAATGTCGGTCTTCTACAAAGTTAATTATTGAAAGAAGAGCTTACAGATGCGGCAAGAAAAATTTTAGAAATAGTAGGTCCATTTTTGCAAATTCTTTCTTTTCTGGTTCCAGGTTACCTGTCAACGCAATACTTGAGTTCGTTTATTATGCATTAAACAAAGTACCTAAAACAAGTATTACTGGTATGATGGGATGGTCAAATAAGACGTCCACTTACTGTTCTGCTAATCTAAAGCAGTTGTAGGCAGATTCGGTTGATTTTAGCGATGTCATGATTGGTGGTGACCAAATAATCGTTGAAATTGATGAAACGAAAGTTGGAAAAAGAAAGAACAATAGGGGTCATCATGTGGATGAAGTCTGGGTTTTGGCAGGTATCGAAAGAACTCCTAAAAAAAAATATTTCAGGTAGAAGTGCCTAATAGAAATTCCAATACATTAAGAGAGGTTATAGAAAAGCACGTTCTACCAGGATCTATCATTTATACGGATGAATGGAAATCATATGGACCAGCCTGGCGAGACTTAAATTTAACCCATCAAACGGTAAACCATTCCAAATTCTTCAAAAATCCTCAAACTGGCGTCTGTACAAATACAGTAGAAGGATTGAATAATGGAATCAAAACTCTCATACCTCCTTGCAATAGAAACACTCAAGGGGTTACTGAATTCCTCTGGTACTATATATGGAGGAGGCAAAACAATAAGAATTTGTGGGGAGGTTTCTTGGAGGCCCAAAAGAAAATTGGTTATGACTAATTAATAGCCCTAATTATTTTTTTTAAATATTTTTCATTTTTAACATTTTTTAAATGCTGTTAATAGTGATATTTATAGTTAATAAATTACTACAAATCATTTTTTCTTAAGTAAATTAAATATATCATTGATTATCTATCAAATAATTTTATTTAATAACACAAATTCCCAATAATGAAGAAAGAACTATGGCGCATGACTTAAAAAATAAAAGAGTGCTCCAATAATAAAAACGAAAAATTCCCGCCAATAAAACTACGAATTAACATAAAAATATCATTAAAAATTTTTAAAACCTTATAGATTTTCCTCTAGCAGGGGGCTAAAGTAAACATAATCCACGCTTTTTAATAAATTAAAACTTTTTTGTGTAAATTTTAAAAATAGGATTCAAAATTTATACTTAATGACAGATTTAAATTTTCACCAATTTAATAATTACAAATTTGAACAATTAGCAGTTCAATTTTAAGCTAAAAGTACGTACAAATCAATAGATTACTTTATGGATCTGTTTAGCAAATCTACTGCAATTAAAGGGATTCATTTTAAAATTAAAAAAAGAAATAAAAAATGCTTTAAACTTACTTGTGATGATGGATGTCCATTTAATGTAATGACATGTTTTAATGTTAAAATGAATAAGTGTATGTAACTAAAATTAATACGATTCATGTATCAATGTGTTCAAAAACATCAACTTGTAAGTCTTCAGTTTTTAAAAGAATTATCGATGAAAAATACAATATTACTGCTAATTTAAAAACAACTGATGATATAAGCAAAGTTCGACTTCAGACAGGACAACCTGTCAAATATATATAAATATATAACTGCTTATAAAGCCATCGGAAGCTTTAAGGAAAAAAAGAATCAAGATTATTAATTCTTATAAAAGTCTTCCGGCACTAATGGCAACATTTAATACTGATTTAGTTTATTCTGATTTACAACTTGAAAATCAAAGGTTTAAACGGTATTTCATGACTTGGAAAGCAAAAAAAAAATTTCTATTTGCATAATAGAAAGATTATTACAATAGATGGCACTTTTCTGAGTGTTCTAACAAAGCTACCTTGCTATCAGCTGTAGCTCAAGATGGAAAGGATTGGATTGTATTATTAGCTTTTGCTATAGTAGGATCTGAGAATGGTAGTAGTTGGAAGTATTTTTTAAATAATTTAAACATTCATTTCCAATTTAATAATTCATCTACTATACTCATGTCATATCGAAAAACAGGTTTACTTAAATTTTACATGATAATTATCCCGATGGAGTAGTTTGCCATTGTGTTAGACATATTTGAAAAATTCTTAGATCAAGATTTTAAGATAGGCAACTCTATAATATTTATTGGAATCTTTTACATGAACGTGAAGAAAATATATTTGATAGAAATTTTGAAAATTTAAAAAAATATTAATATTAAATTTTATAATGAATAATCTTAATTTAGAGTATATAAATTGGCGAATTCGAAATGCCCACTTCCCAAATATGGTAAATTTACAAGTAAATCCGTTGAATCTTTTAATGCATCTATTAAAAAATTTATTAAACAAGATGTAACAAATTTAATAATTTCTCTAAACAACTATATAATGAAAATATTTAATGATAGAAGAATTGAGCAGTTTACATTTCCAATTTCCCACTCAAATTGATGGTCTTGAATCAAATATTGCGGTTGGTCGAATTTATATCGTTACTCAATCAAGTTCAAATATTTATTCAGTTGAAAAAAAATTTATAGTTGATATTAGTTTAAGGTTATGCAGCTGTAAAATGGCTTATGAATTTGGATTTCCTTGTAAACATTTATGTGCTGTTTTTATTTATTAAAGACATAATCCATTATTATTATTCATAGAAAAATATTTTACTACTTCAAAGTATATTATCTCTTATTCAGAAATAATAATGCCTTTATGTGTTCAAGAATTAGGTAGAAACATAATTCTAGCACCTGAAAAACGAGAAGATCGAGAGGAAGGCCTAGAATATCTAGAATAAGATCAGTAATGGAAAATTAAATTATTAATTTTAATTTTTTTATATTTCAATTTTTTAATATCTGTGTAGAATATTGATCAGCATATTTCCAAAAATTATTTAATTCTTATGCTTATTAATTTCTAATTTAACATAATAATTTTAAAACAATTTATTTAAGATAAATTTTTTGTTCTATTTTTAAAATTTTGAGAAAAAAAGTTCTATTTTTTATAATGCCCCTTTTTTAAATTAAAATTAATATAATTTTTGTGCGTTTTAGCAATAAACCAACACGATACATAAAATTTTCCACTTCTTCTTATCACTTAAAAAAGTATTTAATTATTTTTTGTATCAATAAGGGAATCTTACCGTCAAATAAACATGATAAGCGATAGCTCGCTTTGATAAGTTTGATTAATTTTCTCGGTCTAAATATGAGAAAACCTTCGGATGCATGAAGAAAACTTCTTAAAACTAAAATTCAAATTTGAGAATAAAAAGCGGTATAATTTTTGAAATTTTATCTTGGGTTATTCTTAAGAATATGAATATTTTAAAAAAAAGGTTGAATATTTTATTACAAAAAAAGTAAAGAATGATATTTCTGTTTATATGCAAGTTCTTATGTAAATTTATGTAGGTTTGAAAAAATGTTGCGGAAATTATTTTATTCAAAGCCAGGTGCCTCAAAGTGCAATGGAATATTATGCTAGAGAGACCAAAGGTTATTTCAGCATAAACTAAATAAATTATTATGGCAAGAAACGATGCTAAAATTTTAAGTTTTGGACATTGCAGAACTTCAAATACTCCTAAGCACATTTATTTGCAGCTGGATATCAAATAGTTCAGCAACAAAATTGATGCATATGATTAAGAATGTATACAGACCTGGATCTGTGATACTTAGCAATGTTTTTTAAAACATATAATCAAATTAGCTATATCTAATATTTATATGAAACATAAACCATAGTTATTCTTTTCTTAAAACTTATTATATTTTTAATCTGATAAAATTTGAATCTAAAGAAGTATTTATTGATGACAATTATAAAAAATATGTTTTTATAATGAATCAATGAATTGATTAACAATGGATTATGACAATATTTTAAATTCTTAACAGTTTGTTTTAAAAAAAGAACGTCTTTTTAATTTTCATGTTAAGTGTTACTTTTTATTGAAACCTTTAATACACACTACAATTTGTTATTAAGTTAAAATAATGTTATATGATTAAGTATGTAAGATTTTCCTAGGAAGTTAAATATTTAAACCTGTTTTATAATAGAATAAAATTCGAATATAAAATTGTCTCTAAAATAGAATAAACTAATAATTTTGTTATTACTTAGATTTTACATTAAAATAAGAATCATTTATTTATAAAATCACAAGAAAAAAAAATTTCATTATCATAAAGATAATAATTTGATCCAAAAGTTATTCAAATCATCATACAAATTAAATGAATTTTCAAAATAATAAAATGAAAATAATAAGTAAGATCTGTAAAATAAATTATTACAAAAAACCCATTAATCATATTCTAGACACCTTTGAATGAAATTTAAAAATTTTTGTTGTTGATTAATGATCTTGTATAAGTAGTAGCTTTCTCTTTGGTGTAATTACTATATCATCTATAAAGTTGTCAATAAAAAAATAATATTTTTTGAGATATTCTCTTGAAAATTTTGATCCAGATAAAAAACTACTTTTAAGAATTAAAATTGTATTTCGCAACCTATAATTAGGGTTCTTTGTTTGTATTTTCGATATCGTACATAAAAATACATACTATTTATAAAAAATTTAGGTAATATATGCAACAGAATTTTTCTAATTGAAGAAAGTAATATAAAAGATTTAATAAGAGTTTTTATAAGTATCTAGGTTAACCATAACTAAACTTTTTTTCTAAATGCTTTTATTTATACTTAAAGTAAATAAATTATGTTAACAGAGTAAATTAGAGTAAATTAGAGCACGAAGATTTTTTAGATACTTAAAATATGGAAATTTGATAAGATATAAAACTAGTATGTATAACATTAGCTTTCTTGGGAAAAAGTTGAAAAATAATATTTTTTATGCCAATAAATATAATTTGTTAATACTAACCATTTTTTATACCAAAAAATTAATGTATTATTTACATTACATCAGTGTCTCCTAGCCTATGTTACCTATATCCACTAAAACAATCAAAAATCCTCAAGTATCTCTAAAAAAAAATAATATAGAAACATGTAGTGTAAATTTATATAAATTATAATCTAAAAAATCAATGATTTTTAGCATCAATTTTATTAATAAAATACAAAGCATTAAAATCTTGTATTATTTCCAAAATACTCTTATGCCTACCTTGAAAAACACTTCATTACATGCTTACTTATTTTATAAAAATAATTATTATTAATTTATTAATACACAACTAAGATAAAGAAATAATTAGAGGAATAAGATTTTCTGAAAAATCAATGTTTTAATATGGGGAGTTTAATAGAAATAGTTATAATTATATATTAGTTAATAAATTGCTTATTTATTATTTTAGTTTTATTTTCTATCTCCTTATTGTTGATACTTGACATTCACAGCTAAATAAATCTAGGTGATTTATCAGATCTATGTAATGAATTAAGTATGACTTAAATGATAGAGATATTTTAATTTTGGTAAATAAATCTTATTTAATCTATTAAGGAGACTTAAAAGTTTTCCTTAAATTGAATATTAAATCATAAACATTTGCATTTCATTTAAAATCAATTAATTTCATCTAAAAAAGTGTAACAAATAAAAGCTATAAATAGTTAATTAAACAAAAATATTAGAAGATATTTTCAATTTCTTTACTAAAACGGGGTACAAGTTTATATTTTATTAATTTTTACATGGAAATTTTTCTCAAATTTTCAAAATGCATTTAATTCTTTTCCTTAATGTAAAAATTTCATAATTTCAGCTTAGATTAAATCATTTTATTTACAAATTACTCTTTATTTTTAAGAAATTTAATTAATTTGAATGAGTAACCAAATCTACTAAAAATATAATCTTTTAGTCTATTTCTATAGTCAATTTTATGATTTATTAAAACATCCCTCTATGCTTTATAAACTTGATCATCTAATCTATGAAAAATAAATAAATTTTAGAAATTCCGTACTTTGGCTTATATATTTCACAACAACAATGATAATCAGCATAAAAAAATTTATATTTAGTATTTTAAACTTTAGTTTCAATCATTTATAATATTTTCTCTATTTTCACCAAGCGATTCTGGATTCCATTAATAAATATTCAATTAAAATAAAATATTTTACATTTTTGATTTATGGTTACTGAATATCTTGCACTTTCTTATGATAATATATAAAGTATTTATTCATTTATTTTATATTCATCATCAATACCTCAAATAAAGATTGCTAATTATTTTGTGTCATTTACATGATCATTTATGTATATTGATTTTCATTTAATTATTATATCTATTATCTATTTTCCCGCTTTTTTATCCTTAAATACATCTTGCTAAACAAATAAATTTAACATATAGAAAATTTGTGGAAATGTATGAATTTGGGGGAGATTTTATATTTTATTTTTGTACAAAGAAAAACGCTAAAAATGAAAAAATAAGATATCATTAGCCAAACTATTACCAAAGAAAAAGCATTTAATTTTTCTGTTCGTAATGGTCTGATAAAATCGATCTTAGAAAATGTCCTTTTTGCGATATTAAGCTTAATTTAGAAAAAGCCGAAATTAGGCACGGATTGGACTTGAGACTACGATGTAATAAGCGAAGATGTTGAAAAATTGTTTCAGTGTTCAATAATAGCATTTTTTGAAGTAGAAAAATTGATTATCAAGACAAGTTATGACCTAATGATGTTCTATTCTGATAGAAAATCAGTGCGAGAAACAGAAGAAGAAACCGATATTTACGCTAACATGGTTGCTTCTTACTTCAGAAAAATCAGAGAAATTATTTTAGCTAGTTCTCAAAGTGCTAACGTTCAATTTAATGATAATGTTGATGAATTTTAGGTCGATAAAAGGCACATCTATAGTTTTAAAAATAAGCAAGTCGGAGTACTTTAAGAGCAAATGTATCGGATCATAGGTATGATAAGCAGAACAACGCCTGAAATTAAATTGATGATTACTAGAAGACGAACGAAATAAGTTTTCTACTCTTTCATAACCTCAAGCGCTAAAATCAGGTCAACAATTTGTACTGATAAATGGAAAGAATATATTTGTTTAGATGCAAAAGGATTTGTGCATAAAACTGTAAGTAATAAAAAATAATTCTTAAATAGTAACGATAAATTGATTCACACAAACGAGATTGAAAAAGATTGTGGAGAAGTCTAAAAGAAAATCTCAAGAAAAATTTACAATTTGATGATGTGATTACTTGTGTTAAAGAATTTAAATCGATGTAAAATCCAAAATTTAAAAGTTCATATGCTGGGTATGATTAAATAGTTAATACAATAAAATCTTATTTTTAATATTTTTTTCTTATTGAAAATTGTTGTCCCCATTCCTCACAAAATTAATAGATTACCAAAAAAACATCAAAATTTTTAAAGGCACTTGTTGTATGGTTGATTAAGTTATTAAGTCATATGGAACTGTTACTGAAGACAATATTATAAACAAAACAAAAAACTCGGATCTTAAGTAATTTTTCCCCCTGGGGGAAATAATACTTAAGATAATTAAATAATTAAATTAAATTTTTTTAACCCTAATGTCATTTTACACAGAATTCATTGAGCCATTGATACATTCGTCTATAGAAGAACAAATCGAGTGGCTTACTAATAAACAAGTGCTCAAGCGGGTAATAAATTGTCTTTATTGCATGAAAGGGATGAAAAAGGTTATGTGTTAAAAATAAGAGATAGGTATACTTTTAAATGTGATAATATGTATTGTTCATATTTTAAAACAACAAGAAGTATAAGGAGCGATAGCTTTTTAAGTAAATTAAAAACACACTAAAAGACTGCATTAAGTTGCTGTGGAAATTTTTTTAGGATATAAACTGTAATAATGTTGTTGCAGAGGTAGATTGTAACATTAAAACTATTCAGAAATTTTATACAGAACTGAGAATATTATGCAAGAGTTATTTTGAATTAAACCCGATAACATTGGGTGGTCCAGGAGTGGTTATCAATGTTGATAAATCTCTATTCAGGCATAAAGCCAAGTATCACGTAGGAATACACACAGAACATGAAATATTAGTTCTCGGAATTGTCGATGCCAGCTTCAGTCCTGCGAGAGGGTTTATGGTAGTTGTTCCTGATAGAACTGAAAGAACGCTGCTTGCAATAATCAGGCCTAACTGTCGGTTAGGATCTACAATTCATAGTGATCAGTGGCGATCCTACAACAACCTCACTAAGCATGATTTTCTTCACCTCACCGTGAATCTTTCAGTTAATTTTGTTAACCCCGAAACAGGAGCGCACACTTAGTATGTAGAATCATATTGGAATAAAAAAAAACTAAGAATAAAGAAAATGATGGGTGTGGAAGGTAACTTACTTGAAGACTATCTCGCTTGCTTTATGTGGTGGGATAATATATGCCTTAAAAACTTTAACAAGGTGATCGATTTAGTAAGGAAACTTTATTAATAAATTGAGTTTAAGTTACATTTAGTTGTCTTTTAGATTATTTATCACGTATTTTTACATTTTTTTAAAATATATACTTATGGAATAGTGGGGGAATAAATTACTTAAGGTTCAAAAACTTTTATAGCAATTAATAATTAGTGATCTTTGATTTTATTAAGATTAGTTGCAAAACTTTAAAACTCGATATAATTATAAATGCATAAGATGACGATTCTGCTTTTTTGTAACCTAAAAACATCAATGAGCAAATACAGGATTTGTAAGAAATAAAAACAAAATACGAAAGAAAAGGATTATTTATGATGAATGAAACTGAATTAGTTAAAAAATTTTTGCTTATGAAGTATTACTATTGTTTTATGCTCTAATTTTTATTTTTTATATAAACTAAAACTTTTATTATTGGCATATTAAAGAGAAAATATGTTTTAAACATTATTTAATAGTGAATCACATATTATATAAATCAAACAAAAACGTCAGAATTAATTTTTGATTTTTTTACATGTTAACGAATATAAATAAATTAGTGATCATTATTATATATTGAAAATACACCTCTTCCATGAACCATTTTTAATATGATAATTTTATATTTGTATTTCTGCCAAAATACTATAACGTTTTAAATTTTAAACTATAAAAGAAGGAATTATTAAAAATTTTAAAAATAATTAAAAAAAGTTTTTATTAAATAAAAATAATATTTTTTTTAATTGATAATAATGTAGTGTAATTTTTATATTTAAAAAACATACAATTTAATTTAAATCTTTAAAGTGAAAGTTTGTTGCAATACCATTTTGATTTATCTTTATTATAAGTGGATTTTTTAATAATTATTAAATTTTTTTCGTTGCTTTACGTCAACATTTTAGTTTAGTTGAACACTGTAATAATACAAAGAATATGATTACTTTTAAAAGTGTGATTTGGGATTTAAAACTAAATATTTATTAGAAGATGATTAAATAATAAATTTCAAAAAAATTATTAAGTCAAACACATGGAAAAATTATTTTCAAGGATCTCAAAATTTAAAGTCAAGGAGACAACATTCAGTCCTAGAACATTTTTAATGCATTATATATAGACTCATTTAAAAATGTTAGATATAATCAAATGCTTTTTCATCATTTAATGAATATATTAAAACACCATTAAGACTTTAAATATGTAAAAGACAAAATTTACAGACCTTATAATTGAAACCAATTAATTAATTACTTTTTTTTATTAAAAATCATAGCAAAAATTAATCTTCATTACTTTGATTCAAAAATTTTAAAAAAATTACCCTTTTGATTAACAAGCTTTAATTGTAGCTACAATTTTTAGAAAAATTTAGTAGCTTGTCTTTTTAATTTGCTTCAACAATAAAATAGTCATAATTTCTTATATAATCGTCTTTTCACAATATCATTTTCTTTTTTGTTTGAATTTCTTTGATTATAACAAATTATGTTATAATAATGAAGTTGCAGTACATTTAAAATATTTCTTATGAACATTTCTTAAGATTATTTTTTTGGTAATAATGTTAATTAAATGAAATTTTAGGTAATTTTTTTTATAATTAGAAAGATTTTGTATGCTTTTTAGATTACTAAAAGACCTAAAATAAATAAACGTTGCAATAAAGTAATTATTTTTGAAAAAATCAGTCTTAATAATATTTCTTGTATATAACCCCTACGTTATATATTAAAGAAATTTTTGAATTAAAAATATTTACGCTAAAAATTTATTAGAATAATAAAATTTTTAATGGAGTCATACATTATAAAAAAAACTTAATTTTAAAGTTTATTATCAGTATTTAAGTCTATCATTTTTTTATAATTCAAAAAAGCTTGAGTGACTTGACTAAATAATTATTTCACTATTTACTTTGACAATTCGCATATCATATCAACATTTCAAGAACATTAAACATAACTATAATTTTTTATTATACACATAAACAGTTGTTAATGAATAGAAATAACAAACAGTACCTTAAAAAAGTATGCCTTATGATGCTTTTTTTAATAAATCAATCTTGATATATAAATAAAACCTTTATATCTTGGCTTTTGCTTAATTTTTTTTAATCAAAATTAATATCTAATGGTTTTAATAACTTTTTCCTTACTTTAAGTATCAAAAACAAATCAGAAACTTATTTTCTCATTTTATACAATTTGAATTAAAGTAAATATGATCATAATATATTTATTTACTCCCATAAATGATCCTAATATTATTTTCCGAATCCCAACTATATATTTTTTTGTATATATTTAAATTACATAGATTTTCTCATTTATTTGATATATAAATGTATAGTTATAATATACAGTTCAAAAGGAGATATAGACAGTAGTTTATTTATCTTCTTTTAATAAAAATTATATTATTATTTTTTTTGTTCTATTAATTTTTAATAAAAATTATATTAATATTTTTATTTCTATTAATTTTTAATAAAAATTATATTAATATTTTTTTTTCTATTAATTTTTAACAAAAATTATATTACAGTAAACCCTCTGTACTTTTCGTTTTATTGTTTCGTGAAAAAATCCGTAAATTATAGAGAAACAAAAAGTATAGAATTTGAAATTTTACTTTTTTATTAAAAACTTTAACATCCCCTCCATTTCTTTGCCTCTTTTCTTGATCTTA